>JAVQJL010008701.1:0-97718 GCA_036024295.1 Nannoperca obscura | reverse complement strand
GAGAGGGAGAGGGAGAGAGAGAGAGAGAGAGAGAGAGATTTGTTTGTGGCTGTGAAAGACAAAATACATCGTACTGGAAATGTACAACAAATCCACAAAATGCAATGAAGGGAAGGAACATAAAAACAAAAAATGACACAAAAACCAGAAACAAACCACGCAGTGAAATCACAACCTGACAAAAAGAAGCATTTTAAAATTGAACAGAACTCAATGCATGTTTTTGCTAATATTTTGCCTCACGGTAGAATTGATCCAACACCAAAACCAAGGCCATGTGGGTCATGACATCCCACTTATCAGTCAGGATAACGATAGAGTTGGACAAGCCCGACAGACACTCAGTCACCGCTGGCAAAGCGACAAGTTAAATTTACATTGCACAGAGCAGAGCCTGGGAGTGGTGACAGATTCCACACATAGTTTCCTCTCTACACTACTTACTACCAGCCTCCAAATTAATTATTTTTACATCAGCCAAAAAGGCATGTAAAGAACCCGAGCTGCTAATCGCTACATGTCAGCAGTTCAGCCAGTACTACGTCTTCTTTTACAATCCTTAATACTGCTGATTGCAGAGGCGTGGTTAAACTCTGTAAAATACATTGTTGTTCCTCCTTACCTCAATCTCTCTCTTCCCGGCACATTTCCTGACTGGATCACTTTGGTTATCAAGAATATCGCAGGAATTGTGCTTCAGATAAATTGCCTTACTGCTCAAGCTTTAAAGCTTATTCTGCTGTTGCACTCATTTGAATCTTTAATCGTGTGAAGATAAACATTCTAACAAACATTTAATGTTTGCCGGTAACTAAGTGAGAAACGGTGCTGCAAATACACCTATTTTCTCATTCGAATAAAACCACAGTTCAGTGACCAATAACTTGAAAGCTTATGGGGGGGAATGCTGGTGTTTACAGCACGATAACTCTTGCACCTGCATTTCACTGGTGTGTTACATTTCGTGTTTCAGTTATGGATACTGTGTACTGTTTGTTAAATGTTATTGTTTTTACTGAAATTAGAGTTGTAGAACATTATTTAAAAGTATCTTCTTTTATCACACGGGCAGTCCATGTGAACAATGGATATAAAACATACATTAAAATATCTTCTGTGCTGGCTTGAACACACAGATACCTATGAAACCTGACAGAGCTGCTTTGTGTAGACATGAAAGCTAAGATTGCCAATGCCACAGTGCTTTTAACCACCTATGATTGGGTTTGAGTCCCAAAATGGAGGAAGCCAGCAGGCAAACTTTACTTGATGTGCTAAGCATTCAGACTGACTGTCAACACTGTAAATACCAAGTGTTCAGATTAGATTTGTGTTTGATAATTAGCGGTTAACATTAGCCGGGAATTTGAGTCCAATATTCCCTCTCTTTCAGCTTGGTTTTTGGTCTCAACCAACTCCTGAAGAAAATATCTGGCTCATTAGCTGCTAAATGCTCCACTATGTTCACCAGCTAGTCACTAACTGTGTCAATCTGCTGTTTTGTAGTAGCAGGTAGTGCACAGTGGGTTTTCAGAGCTTTTTCTGACAACGGTTGCGACAGTGAACCAAAATAGTAACGTTGAGGGCCAGACTGCTTCACAATGAGCTGAAACTCACTATATAGCAACCCCTTGCACATGAACATAAAATGTATTCACATTGTCATTTGAGACATTGTTATTAAATAAATACAGATTATAGCCGCTTTAAGTAAAAATATCGAATCACGTTTTTCTTAGGAAAAGTATGCAAATTATACCATAACATACTTTTTTTTTTTTTTTAAATCAACGACAAGTTGAGAGTTTAGATTCCTATAAACATGTTTTACCAAAACATAATTTAATAAAATAATTCAAACCTTTATACTTGCTTTCAGGGAAATTGGCTCAGTGTGTCTATTTCCAGACTCCAGTGTGTTCTGAACACATGGGCCGGGAAATCAGCTCCTGAACTCCATCATCCCAGTGGAAGTTATCAGTGCCCCACACAGAGCACATAAGAGGGCAGGAATGTGCTGATAAGCTGAGCCGCTGACCTGCACCCCGCCCCCTCTCCGTCACAGTGATTGAAATGTGGACAGTGGAGCCAATGAAAAGCAGTAATGATAAGGGACGTATCTGCACTATAAGAAGAAAGGAGGTTCATGCAGAAATGTGATTGATGAGAGATTTTGCAAGCCTCTTCATCCTGATAATTCCACACCCCTTTCAAATGGGGATTTACGAGGGACTTGATTTATATAAGCAAGCTTCTGTATAACTGGAGCTATATCCATAATGTAAACGTGCCATTTGTTAACACAGAGACTTACTGCACAATGGGAACATGGACTAATGTCATATTTCTTTAAGAGGTGTTTGCTGGGAAGTCTTAGCTTGGCCATGTATCAGAGCAATGACCTTTAAATGTCCACAGCACCCATCGTTCAAACAACTCAGTAACTCTCCAAAAAGTTAGCCTAAAATGAAGGTAGTAGAACATATGCAAGGAGAAAAATAATAGTTCATCAAATATTTAAAGCCTAAGCCACAAAATGTCATTTATGACGCCTACGTGAAGTGCAGTCTACTTTTGAATTAAGTTTTGTCCATGGATACAGTTGGTGGTGAAGATTCACAAAAACTGAACACAATAAAAACATTACTGTATATCATCTCCACATGCTGAGAGTTTTATGTTAGTATAAAACAAAAACTCTCCTATGCACCGGTTGCATTATAATTCATCTTGGGCCACACTACACACGCAGAGTAACATTTAAGTTGACATAAAAAGAGAGAATGGATTAAACTGGGATGCAATGCAGAACTGAAAAGCCTCCTAAATTGAAAAAAGGATTAGATCTATTAGCTCAAGAAGGGTGAAACAAAGGGTGGCAAAAATCCATCTTAGTCGGAAGTCCCACCTCTCAGTGGATGAAAATATACCATTGATACTGGCCTAATTATACAAAATAATCCATTGTGAAAGCAGAGATACAGTACTTAAGAACAGAGCAGACTAACTCATTAAATCTCTTTCCTTTTTAGTCTATTCGCACCTCTAGGCTACCACGGACACTGAAACACATGCCAACTATAGTCGCCCACCATTTCTTTGGTATTGTTTTCCAGCACCCTCTCTCTACATAGTTAGACCATTAATCTCTTCAAAAGAGGTATGTGATACATTACCATTGGAATATTATAATCAGCAACTGGATAAGTCCCCTCTTCCAGATAGCTTCCACAAATACACAGGACTACAAAACTGCAGTCAAATTCAACTTAAGTAGGCAAAATACATGATACATTTGTCCTTCCAAAACCTTGATGGTTCAGATGACTGCTGTTCCCATGACAGCTTAGGGCAACGTGATTTACAGGCCAACATGTATGGCTGCCCTTGAGCAGCTGGATATTATCTTCGTCTCAGGCGTGCACGTGCTTGCCAGAAACATCCACTGCACAACACTGCCATCTGAATTATATTTAAAAAAAGACATTCAGTTAAATTGTGCAATGAAACATCCAATGACTGCCACAAATATCATCTGTATTGTGCCTCCTTCACTTGATTTGACAAATCTGTTGCCCTGCCCAGCTGCCATGTCATATAACATTACCATGAGGGCAGTGAAGACATATTTAAGTCAAAGACCCAAGCTCTTAGGGAGTCCAATACAGAGATGTGCAGTAAGGAATCATCTTCCACTGAAAAATATACCAATTGTACATGATATAGCTAAGGAATGTAATATTACTGTATTCTTTAAATAGTATCTTCGGAGCTACCTTTAAATCCAAAGGCTGTTATCCATCATAAAAACAAGGCATATCAGAGACCACTAAATTCTATGACGATCTACCTCATACCATTCCCAAAATAAGTGAATACATCCTGAATGTAGAGCTGGCCGATAATAACAACATTAAGAACATACTTAATGCCTGATAGTTTGGCCAATAGTAGTGATGCTCACATGCAATATGTAATCTAAACCAAGGTTGTTAGATATGTTGGCCAGGCAGAGGCCTTCTTTGTTTATTTCCCTTTAATATCTACTTTTGTAGTTGTTTATCTCCTGGTTCAACATAGTGTAAACTCCAGTTCTGGACGCCAAATAAAGGAGAACGGGCAGTGTACCAAATCCAAACAAGGCAACGTCATCTGTCCATGCACTAGCTGTAGTTGTGACTAGTTCACAGCTAATGTAAACTGACCAAACAAACGATGACAATCTACAAAACGATGCGATTCAACAGGTGATGACTGGTGCTTTTAGTTCTAGTTAGCAACAGTGCAAGCGTTGGTATGGAAATGAAAACAGTGAGATAGCTAGCATAGATGAGCTGAGCCAAACACCGAGTGCAGCCCACACACGGCTGACATGACATTCTTGACAGCTGGTTGAAATGTACAGACACCGGGACTTGAGAGCAGGTATTTCAGTATCCCCGAAATAAAGCCAACTGACAAGCTAAAGTTAGCCAACTGCTACCTAGCTTCACCCAAGACCCCTTTGGTTTTACAGACGGACCATCAAAACAAGACGAGCCACCGAATGACCTTCCCTCTAATTTAGAAAACCGATGTCATATTTCTAGCAGCTGACCTCAAGATACCACTCCCACCTTGCCTCTTGCAGCCCGACAGTTAATGAATCTTGTGTCCCCTTTTATACCCTCTTGGTCAAATCAACCCTTAGCTGGCCGACATTTTGTTCCATCAGCTAGGCTAACTCATCCTAGCTAACGTTACCTGGACGTTCCCACTTGACGTGGGAGCAACCCGTCCGCTTCATGACAGCTCAACCGCAAGGCATTTTGTGACTCAATATCATCTCTTATGCAAGCTCCCCAAAAAATAGGGCAATGGACACCGTTATTCATGCGTTCAATTAGAAGATAACGTTAGCACGCTGGGCAACTAGCTACCCACTTAGCATAGCGCGTAGATGCAGTTTGCTAGCAGTGAGTAGCTAAGTTTTACCTCGGCTTGCACCGTTATCGCTCGCTTGTACCCGCAGAGGGACACACATTCAGTCAGCTCCTGCGGCTAGAGCGAAACATACTCTCCCAAAATAACGTACTCACGGATAAACCGAGAAACCCATTCACCTTCGCAATAGCAATGGTCCACGCGCCGTGTTTGTTAAAATCTTACAGAAAAGGAGTCGGAATGTGTTCCTGGTGTGGCTCCAGAGCAGCAGCCGCCGCACTGCAATGGCAGGCTGTGGATGAAGCCTTCCTTCTCCCCCCTCTGCTCTCACACTTTCGGCTGCCGTCACCGCCGCGGTGACAGTGACAGGTTCGCCCGGAAGAAACCATTCCGGTTTGTCTGCGGGGGGGCAGGAGGAGAGGGGGAGCAGGGATGCGGAGAGGCTGTCCGCAGCAGCCGCAGCAGCAGCAGCAGCAGCAGCTATCCAGCAGCACTGAGCGCCATTCCAGCGTGAGAACAAACGGTCGTCGATGAGGCTGAAAACACCGATTAAGCTTTATCAGCTCCTGGTGAACATAGCCGCTATAAATGGATGCGACTGTTTTCAACCTGTCTTCTATTTAAAATACATCAATTTATAAGGAACGCACCGTAACAAAAAAACAACAACAACAACGTATCCTTAACATTTTCAGCAGTCTTTCTGCATTATTATTACAGAAAAGTCAGTACATTAATGTCATCTACAATGATGGCACTCTGACCGAGCAATATCACAATTTCCAATATTAGAACATAATAATGTTACACGAATATTACAACACTATTAAGTATAGGGTATTATTTACTTTGAAAAAAATAGTTTGACCAATCTATTTTCAATTTATGGATTTATGTCAGAAATCACAAACATTAACTAAGCCTATTGTAAAGAAGAAAAAGGCATATTTGGCGACTAATAGGGGGTCCTTTTTATTGGCCCATTTTAGCCTCTACAAGAATGGGTAACTGCTTTTGTGTTGGTGTTGATTGGTAGTTAAGAAAATAAATAAGAATTGACAGCTAAATCTCAAAATAGATATAAAATAATCTGACAATTTAAATTTCTTCACAGAATAAAACTGTTTGAGATAACCTGGTACTCAAACACAATACCACCTTAAATATAATTAAAAGCCTATCTTTGTTTGAACTTTGTATGGGCTACCAAAATAACTTCCTTTTCCAGGTAATATGATTTCCCTATTGCACCGGCGGCGCAATGGTCTACAGATAAACTGCAGTAGGCCTAACAGACCTTTGTGCACACAAAGCATTGTAAGAATGTGACGTAAGGAGTTGCATTTTATCTTTAAAGAGCTTTTAACAAGCATCCTGATCAAACAGAGAGGTAATAAATCGGTGTGAGGATGAGAGAGCTGTTGAGAACCCTGTTTGTAGCCAGAGGGACGCTATCTTGCCCTTAGCACCTAAAGAGAGGGGTGTTTAAATTATACGTTTAGGTTTATGTGTTAATGTAAATAGACTGTTTGCACAATACATTTCAACTTTTTAGTTCAAACTAAGGCTTTCCGTGACACTTTTAAGTCAGTTTTACAAAACATACAATAGTTGTTTTTTTACACCTGGTATGTAAAAACTTCAATATATTGTAGATATCCTGTTGTAATTACCTATACACCCAGGACATCACATCCAGATGCATATTATCTATATTCCAATGTAAAAGAAAAATGTTTAGTAAGGTGTACTATTGATTTGACAAATACTTTGATTGATTAGACATCCTTTGAAGCAAAGGACTGGACAAGGTCAACATTGTTTAACCCTGATGCTGTTCTGTCTCTGTCTGTGTCTATGTGTAAATGTGCAGAATCAGGAAAAACAGCTATTTATTTCAAAATGCCAAACAATCTTACGAGGATGAAGATAAGAGGCCCTTAATGTGAAAGATACTTTACATTCATGATATTTAGCTTTGAAGGCAAAAGGCGGTATGATAAAAAAGTGTTTGGAAATCACTTTTAACTACAGCAAACATAAACTCTTTACAGGGAAAGCTGAGGAAGGCTACTCAAGTAGTAATGACATGCTGCATAAAGCCATTGAAAATGCAGAGGATATAACTAAAATCCACCCTACAGTCACGATGCTCAATACTCCTTCCCATGGGGTATATAGATTTAATCAATATACAGTAGAATGTAAATTGTGCACTGCACCAAACCCCACTCTTAAGACTCTATTGCATGCACTTTAGTTTTTTTTGTGCTGGCTTTTCCATAAGTAGCTAATTCTCTGCAGCACCTTCTGTTGTGCATTTTATCACTCTGAGATTGTGTGACCGCTCTTGTCACCTCTACAACTGGCACTAATGAGTGTAGGAGAAGATAGGGGCTGAATGTAATGCTGGAGGAGCACAGAGGTCCTGCATTGTTGCTGACGTAAGGAGACTTGCCGCAGATTCCATTGGAGGATTGGAAGGAGAAGGGGGGGGGAGGGGGCTGGGGCATCTTGAATGGAAAAATGCATGTTGGACAAGGTCATAAGAATTAGATAAACAGGGCAGTCATACATATCCTGTGGAAAAACAAATGATGATGAATAGCAGTCGCAAATATAAGAATACCGAATCTACAAAAATCTGTAAATGTATCTGTGACTTGCATGTCTAGAGTTTTGTTGAGTGTCCATTGATAGGGATAACAGGCAAACCTTTGGCAATATGTCAAGAAAGCATATGTCACTGCGCATGAATGATGGTTGGATGATGGCAGATGTCATCATTAGTTATCATGCATTACAGCTAAAGAAAAATGTTATCAAGCTGATAAACCTCTCTAGAAATGCGTGAATGTAAACTTTTGTTTTACAGCCTGCATCTGATTAAATGGGCTTTTATGTGAGTTCATGCTGCTTAATGTATCTCTGTTGAAGCCCTTGAAATACCCTCTGTTAATGCTACGGCAGTGTTTGCATCACTGGCTCCAACAGCACAGAGGGAGTTACACATGCCGTGCAACAGAATTATGCAGCCCCTCTCTCCCATCAGCACATTCAGACACACAGACAGGATCCGAACCAGAGTATGACTGCAGGAGCAAATCAGTGGAAAAGCAAATTAGAAATTCACAGCAGGTTGGCTTTTAGAGTGCACTGCCCCTGACGGTGAGCGAGTCACCTCTCAGCTGTACAGGTCAGGAAAACAGCCTACTAAGCAAAGGTTGGCGTGGCCATCTATGAGCTTTAATGACTGCAGCTATCAAATGACATGACAGACATTAAACATAGCACTGCAGCAGAGGAAAATAAATGCTTTTTTGTCCAATAGAAGCGTGAGAGAAAATAATGATATTATGTGTCACCATGTTGCCAAAGCTGCAAGATGATACTCAAAACTGTGTGCTTCTTATCTTGTTAAACAGCCTTTGGTTTTACAAATTGGAGTACATCACTGTAATCTCGTTATGGAGTGAGCTGGCTATTGTACAGAGGCTTGTATTTATGTGATTTCTGTGTTGTCCTCTGTCAGTATCACTGACCTCTAGCATAAGAAAGCAGCACACTGACTTGACAGCTAGCCCATTAGTTCAGGAGAGAAATTCCTTACACAAGGCTTCATAATGCCTCATGATTACGTGGCGCATCACATTCAGAGCTGAAGAAAGAGACAGGACTCCATGATGTAGCAGCAAGACATATCTTGTAAAGTCAGCAGTTTAAAAAAACACTTATCAAACGGTGCTTTATGGAAGAATGAAGTGTGACCTCTGTGAAGCAGAGTTGAGGATGTACAGCAGTAAAATACAGCTGAAATATGCAGGAGAGCTGCAGCCTCCTGAGCTCTGTCCAGCTTATAAGATTTCACAATATGTGGTTGGACCACCTGTCCCACAAAAGAAGGACAGTCTCATCTTTCATCTGGAGTATAACATTTAGATTCCGCATTGGAATACAGATATCAATTTTGATGATAATGATGCAGCCGGCTTTGCTCTTTGGGCTTTTGTGTGCTCTGCTTTTATGTAGCCTTTTGGCCAACTATATCAATTAAACAACAGATTTGGCAGAAGACTGATTTTGGTCTTTGTTGTTTGCTTTCCTGTAGTTCAAATAAAATAAATAGTGGAAATGCTGCAATGAAATAAGTAAATCAGTATAAATGATCCAATTAAAAAATACCAACCTACTGAAAGGTGTTCACAACATCCAAATAATTTCAGACTCGTAACTATGCGTGCTCACAATATATCTTTGGAAAGAACAATGCTTGCATTTGTGTATATTATTACATTGTGTCAAGAAAATACTGTATTGCACAACACCCACTTTAGAGGTAGGTATTTTGTAAAATGGTAAGAAAAGTGACATAATGGTGTTGAGCTACAGGCAGTAAAAAAAAGAAAAGACAAACACTATCTGACACTGAACATACAAGATATGATCAACAAAGCACAAACCTGGATTTACTAATTCATACATTTCAAAGATCTCACAACCCTTGTACAGAGAGGACATAAATACATATTTTTCAAGATTCCTCAAATGAACCTATAATCTCCATCTCATTTTTCTCACCAACAGCTGAGAGCTCAGACGTATCAGGTGACATGGGATGACCTCACATTCCCATCCCTGCGGATCATGTGACAACAGGCCACCAACATCCAAAATCCTCTATGGATCAAACTACAGCATCATGTACAGTTGCAAAGAAGCAATCACCTAAGTATGTTCATCCCAGGAGGGCAGCACTAATGCTAATAAAGATGAACAATTCCAATCAGTTAATGTGGATGCGTGTGTGACAGAGGAGTCTTTCACATCAAAATGGTGAGGTGAATTATTTTGCTTTTGAACACCAGATCATAGATTGCTAACCGTGAAGCTGAGCTCCTTGGGGGGAATAAATCATTATAATTAGCTTTTAAAGCAGCAGGATCCTGATCAATCCTATTGTGATTTCACAGACAGCTGGGAATGGAGACGGCAGATTAATTATCTATGTTAATTAACCAGAAATACTCTCGCCCAGGGAGACTACCTTGTCTAAAACCTACAATGTTAAAAAACACATCATATAAAATACTGTTACAATCAGAGTAGAATCACCTTGCAGCCAGTCTGACCTCTGATGTGAACTATCAGTTAAAATATTAATGAAGTAGCTGTTTTTATTATTTTCCATCAAGCAGACCTTTAAATTAGTTTGGATTCATAAGAGGTTGTCTATTCATGGATTTTTTCCCAAGAGAGCAACCTCGCTCAGGTTGGGAGAATAGCAATTAGAGGCCTTGGTGGTGTGGGATCAGGTGTTCCCTTTGGACTAGACCGAAAGGGTATTGTGGAGGGCAGGTGATGGGGGTAACAGAGACAGGCAAGAAAAGGGAGAAAAATCACCCATGGGTAATTTACCGCACTGCGGAAAGAAAGCAGACAATACTATAAATCTCCACTGCTTCTCAATTCACCTGGAAATTAATTTCATCACAAGTTTTGGTCGAGTCATTGATAAATCCAATGAGGTAAAAATATCCACCCACAATTCTTTTCTTTGAACGGTGCAAGGTTTCCGCTTTGTGCCATCCATCAGGTGAGTGGGGGGGGGGTTAAACTCGATGGTTTGCCTGCTTGACTTCACCAACCACATGAGCATCAATAGCCCTCATACTAACAACTCTTCCCATTCTAGTGGCTGCACTGCCCACTGTTTCTAATAATGAAATGTATCTTAGGAACTACTACAACATTTTCTGTCACCAAATGCAAAAGTTAAATTTAATTCTAACCCAACACCACAACTGCACATCCAACCCCTCCTTTTTCTATTGCGTCAGCTATGCAAACATGGATGTTACACCGTGTGCATGTCCATTTAGGTAGTAAAACTCTGCCCTCTGCAGGACTTCAGCTGAACACTATTTATCTGCGTCAAGCATGACTGTCTCGAGCCTTGCATGAGGAAATCTACATGAAGAATTATTTATGGTGGCATGAAAACAAGCGTGAGAAGAGAAGGAACTGCGTGATTTCAAACCCTGCTGGCTTATGATGCACGCGTAAACTGATGGAGGGAGACACAAGGAGCTGGGGTTGTTCACCCACGGGTCCGCGGTGATGGGATGCTCCTGAGTCTAAGCAGCATATGGTGCCTCCCTGGGCATCAACACACATCCTACATGTCCAGCATCACAGCAGGCTGCGTGATACACACACGCACACAACCACACACACACACACACTCACACACACACACTCACACACACACACACACACATACATCAGAAAAACACTTTGAAATACGCCAAATGTACACACACTTCATCCTTTCATTCATTCTCAAACACAGCGGAAACATTTTGGCTTGATGTAGGAATTGAGAATAATAAAAGCTTATTATATTTGTGTGTCTTTTTCTTTGACCATAAATAGTGCTCTGTTGTGTTGTAACATGTTAAATCTCACAATATTTTAGTATTATGTGATTGACAGTAATAATAGGCTTTTATACAT
Organism: Nannoperca obscura; assembly: GCA_036024295.1. Lineage (NCBI taxonomy): Eukaryota > Metazoa > Chordata > Actinopteri > Centrarchiformes > Percichthyidae > Nannoperca > Nannoperca obscura. Next base: position 86,282 of record JAVQJL010008701.1, on the reverse strand, counting down.
CAAAGTGCATGTTACCTGATTAAAACTCTGTCACCGAATTATGGCATTATTATTGCTGATAAGTCATTTAATCAATCAGTCGAGTATTTCCTGCTTTCCTCAGATTATTATAATTGAATAACTAAACTATGTGAACAATTGGCTGGAGAATGGTTGGACATTTTCTTTTACAATTTTCTAGATTTAACAATCAACTAATCAAGAAAGACAGTTCAACAAAGACATGTCCATTATTCGATATTATGTTATATTATAATTTAGATTCAAGGTGTTAGTAATTAAATCCAAACCATATTCCTTGCTTGTAAAATTTAATTTTAGTTTTATTAGACAAGTAAAAAATATCACCTCTAGAAAAACAGTATGTGTTTATCTTGTGATAATCAATCAGCAGACAGTATACCATGTGATTGATTAAGTTGTCTTAAGATAACCTTCTCAATGTTTCATTCTTAATGCTTGACTTCCCCACCAGGGTCACCATCTTGATTCCTACAAACATTACATCATCCCACTGGTTGTCCTTCAGTTGACCCCCTGCTCAAGTGATCAAATAGGGGAAATAACATGAGCATCAAGCCCTCTTTGAAAACAAGCTGAAAGTATAGCTTGAAAGCTTGATATTGTGATATTAATAGATCCAGACTGTATTTTTGGAATAGAAAATACTGTATGTTTAGTGCAACATGTTCACTCTTCGTGAGCTGCTGATGGTGCTTGCTGTGCATGTCTCTCCTCCTGTGATCAATCATGCAGGAAAGTCAATAGAGTTGTTGGGATTTATGTGGGTTTGAGTCTTCTCTTTTGAAATGATTTGTCGTAGACGAGGGACACGAGACCGACCATAAAAACAATTCAGAAGCATGAGTCATTTTCTTCAAATCTTCCACTGACAACCAAGGTCTCTGCTGTTTATAATCCTTACCCAGCATCCTTTAAGAAATAAACAAGATGTTTTTTGAGCCAATTGTGTTGCTGAGAACTACAGAAAATCCATTTTAGGGCTTGGATTAAGGATATAGTCTAAAACCGATAGCAATGAATCATGTTTAATAATCACATACTATCCCGTAATAAATGCATAGTTAACATAGTAGTTATTTAGTTTTTAACCTTTTTTATAAAAGGCGGTCACACAGTTGTTGTTACAAATCACTGCTGCCAAGGCTGTACAGTAAACATATTGCTACAAGATGTGTGATATAATGGTACCAGATAACAGAGTGCAGAGTGCCTACAGTGACCTGCCATATGTCCCATTAGAGGACACATAGGCAGACCTTGCTCCTGAGTCACAGCCTCCAGAAACACACTCAACATCTGCCACCCCCTCCACACAGCCTGTGGGATCACACATGTAACCTTCACATGCATCACACATGGCCAGCTCCGCCTCAGTGTCACATACAAACCCCCTTCATCACCTCCAACCATCCCCCAATGCTTATTACTTATAGGACAAGAAAAATGCATCCATTCGACTCTGTTCTTACATAACAGACCTGTCTCACCTAGAGAAAATCAGCTGCTGACCCAATGACAGTGACTCCCCTCGTCCCACCCTCTCCTCCTTCCAATAAGGCCTCATACAGTGTTAGTCGTGATAAATCTCCTGTGCCCACCCCCCACGGCTTCTCCCTCCCTCCCTCCGTCTCTTTCCACAGCCTTTGTGGTGCATCTCACTCAGGTCCAGCCCCTGTGCTAACACCTTTGTGCGCCTCCAAACCTTCATCACACGGGAACAATCTCCCTCTAACAGGCCCTGAATATGCAGATTGGTTAATTCAGCTGCAGTTGCTCTCTCCGTAAATGCATGTGCAGCAGTTTCCACAGACTGAGCAGCGAATAAATGCTTACGCTGGGGCTTTTTCTGGTGGTGGTTTGTGGGGTGGGGGGGCTCTGTCCACAGCAGACTGCAGCCAAGGATGGGATTTTTAGAAGTGGGATGGGGCATGCTGAACTAATGAGAGATTAAGACTTTGACCAAGGCACAGCTCAAGGCCTAGTTGGTGACTGATCCTGATCTGTTGAGGAGTAATTAATTTAATTGCGCTTTTCATCTTGGCTTAGTTGCATCTGCTCCTGCTGATACACTCGCTGCAACTCACCTGGTTATAGCCTCTGCAGCAAACATTCCTTTACCATTTTCCAAAACAGCTGAGAGGGCAGGAAAAATACTGCATTAAAAACAACATCTTTCCCAAAATCAAGGCACATAAACTAGAAACAGCAACCTCAGTTTAGCATCCACACTGCACCAGTGCAGGTTTTGTTGTGTGTAAAAGATGTTTTTCCCATTGAAATATAATGCACATGAGAATGAGCTGTATATTTAGAATTAACTCAACATTGATCCATATAAAACAAAGGCAGCATATCCCCTGGAAAATATGACAGTTCAGTATTTCTTATCATGAATCCCTGGGGTTGTCTTTTTTAGAACAATAAGTCACAAAGTGGTTGGATCCGAGAAATTAGGGTTGCAAATAATAAATACATAAAGAGAATAAGACTTAGTGTAATGCTAGAACAGATGGACAAATGCATCTCCCTAAAGCATTAAGAAATACTGTAAGCGCTGCTGCTTTGAAATGGGATGAGGTGTTGTTGATGAACACAGAAAAATAACTATACACAAAGGCATCGGTTGCATAAAAGACTGTAGTTCCCCCCCCCCCTCTCCATCTCTGTTGTGCTTTCTGCAGCCTTAGCACTAAAATCTGATTCAAGCTTTCTGTGAACAACTGCGATGCTTGCCAACACAAATGACAGCGAGAGTGGGCCAGGGGCCAAAGTCCTCCCCTGACTATCAAGAGAGAAAAGCAATCAAAAGAAGCAATCGATATAAACAAAGTCTTAACTACTATTGATTATTTAGCTCTACGCTGACGGGCAATGATAGTTATGGACCTAAATTCATTCACTCAGTTGATTAATATCTTCAGTTTTCTGTTGAAACAGCCAATCAGGCGAGATTATTTGTCAGAAAACGACTGCAGATCACCCAGCAGCTCAGAGACAGTGTTGTGTCTGTTGTGACATTTTAGTAGGATGCAATGGAAACTGCTCCTCAGCTCAGCATCCTGCAGTCTCATCACTCACTGTAAGGCGGACCGTTACTTCCATCAGCTGCATTTGAGTTTGGGCAAGTCAGCAAGTTTTCCTCCAGTGCACACACAGCCTGTACAAAAGAAATATGCCGTAGAAAGGCCACGAGCCGTTAGCTGGGCTCTCAGTCTCTGGTGAGATAGTGGTCTCTTGAGCCGTTTGAAGCGTCCTCTGAGTGGCAGGCAATAAAGACAAATGACAGTGATGTGGTAAGTTACTCTCTATGACTTCAAGAGCGGGAGAGGACATGAGAGTACAGCGACACCACTCTGCCTTTTTTATTCAGATGAAGGCTTATGATTGCTGCGCATGGCTCAAAATCAAGGCCACCACTAATCTGTCAATTAAAGCCTAAAAGCATCCACCTCCAGCATATCACTGTAAGGTTGACTAGATGGGAACTGATGGGTGATTTTGTAATTACTTTTGAAATGTAGGTCTTTTGTTCAATCAATCATGACAATTCATTTTTTGACTTACAAGTGTTGCCAAATTCTCTGTGCTGTAATATTTTCACAGTTTTTAGCCATAGTCGCATGGCTTTAGGGATGGAAATGTCAGTCTGTCGATTAGTCGTTTCACCCGTTGGGATCAGATTTAAATATTTTAACAATTGGATGGGTTTTGTACATAATTAATGGTCTCCAGAGGATGAATCTTGCCGTAATGTCTTTGGTGATCCCCTGAAGTTTTAACTGTCGCCGCCAGCAGGCTGACATTTTTGCCTTTTAGTGAAATACTGTATCCCAACAACTAGTATTGCCCTGAAATTTGATACAGACATCCATGTTGCCCAGAAGATGAATCATAATGACTTTGGTGATTCCCAAACATTTCTTCTAGATCCATCATGAGGTTGTCACGTATGGTATTGGATGGATTGCCATGAAAGCATATTTAGACACTGATGTCAGCCTCAAGAAGAAGTGCAATAACTTTGGTGATCCCCCGACTTTTCATCTAGTGCCATCATCAAAAATTGAACATGGTAAACATGTGACGTATGGCACCACCAAGCTGAGAGGTGTTACTTACACAGGAGTTAAAGATGAACCCTCAAGGTACACAAAATGCTATTTCAAAGAAGTTTTTAATGTTAGTTTAAACATTTGGTTCAGCGTGGTTTTAAGCACAGGCAAATCAGCAAAAACAGCTGGGAAAAAATGTAACACGCGTTCAAAACTCTCATGTTCTCAAAAGCCTATGTTGCATTTGTTGACCAATACTTGTATCAACAATTCCACCAGCTCAGTGGTTTTGTGATATCCTTTAATGAGATGGAGCGTTTGAGCCGAATTCACAGTCAGGTCATAACTGAGCTGTCAACACGATATAATTCCCCCGAGGCTGAGGCCCTCCAGCAGTCTACTGCTCTGTCTGGTAACAACACAGTGCATGTGTGTACCACAGTAGTGTCTGCTTTCATTTATGCACATCAAAGCCCTGGTTTTAAAACACTGCTTTGTAAATTAACATGGCTTTTGAATCTAGAAACACCCAGCAGAGGGTTTTTCATTATAGTTTAGTGTGAGTATAAAATACAAGAAAGAGTTTCACCGTCACAATTTTGGAACATTTAGAGGCATTTAAGCATTTGAGACACCTGTTTGTGTTTGTCTATGAATAAAATAAGAAGCTAGATGTTCAAACCAAATTTCCTCTTAGAAACTAATGTAGGGAATGTTGAATCTGAACAGTTATCATTACTGTTGTCTAATACTTTTAATATAATATTATCAAGTATGGAAATGGCCATTGTTATTCGGGGGGATGATAAATGCAAAACTTCATCAGCCTCTTTTTCCTCTCTTTTCATCAAACAGATTATCAATCTGGCCGAGTAATCAAAACAAAAAAAGATGTTAATATCAAACACTGATTGCGGTAAAAATGTGGAAGTTAACACATTTGGTTCGACATTTTTTCACTTTATGGCACAGCATTTTCTGAGAAGATTGATAATGCTCTTACATTTGTGTGGATAATATGAATCTCTAGGCAGCAGCTGGTTAGTTTAGCTTAGCACAAACACTAGAAACAGGGAAACAGCTAGCCTGGCTCTGTCCAAAGGTAATGACATCCACCTTCCAGCACCTCTAAAGCTCACCAATGTCCACATTATATCTCATTTGTTTAATCCACACAAATACCAAAGTGAAAATACAACATGTCATGGTATTATGGGAGTTTTACACTTTGGTTTTGTACAAATGAAATGATATGGCTGTAGCTTCATATTTTGTGGACAGACATGAAAGTGACAAAACGCATTTCCCAAAATGGCAGACGATTCTATTGATATTGAACAACTATCAGTGCAGAATACAAGTTCCTATAATCCAAATGTAGATGATATTTTTAGAGTGTAGTGCAACAAAACCATTTCAGGGCTGCTTTGAAATAACATTTACAACAACTGGAAGATGAGTCCTTTACCATAATCATCTTTAAACTGTGAATGTGAATCTGGGATCAACACATTTGCAACATGGAAGCTGCAATTTGCAACATTACTTTACTATTCCATTAAATTTGACAAACGTCATGAGAATGCAAAAACATTGAAGGACTTTATTGAGACTAAATGATCTGCAATTTGCAATAGACAATCATTTGTGAAATGTGACTGTCAACATTGGCAGTCTGGGAGTCACTTTTGTGCAATGTGCCCCTGGTTACAATCCTAAATGTGTTGCATCTCTTCTATCTCTTTTATACTGTAAGTGGTCTGTAATGCTTATATTTTGTCATTGTGTTTGTTATCTTACTGTTACTGGTCCTAACTTGCTTTGTTCAACCTATATTGGTGTTTGGTGTGGTGTAAGGTGGGATTAATATTGACATTTGTTCACACACCAATCAAATACAGACAGCCTTTTCATTAACTTGCACAATAGACTCCCGCACAGCTGAAATGTTTTTGTATCTGTCAGTACTATCGACTTTCAGTCATAACCAAATCCATATGATGTCAGGCTGCTGACTTGTTTGTTCTGTACATTTTATTGTCTGTGGTTAGGTGATAAATGAATGCATTGTGTTTGCCTTTGAGTCAGTTTACTTACATTGGAGTCAAGGAGATCAATGCTGTCCAGACTCTTGCTCCTGTGAATGCGGCCCTTGATGCGGCGGAGTGATGGTTTGCCCTGAATGGTGCTCACTGAGGAGGCTGCTGTGATGGAGCCAGCGGTTGGGCTGGGGTGTATCCTGAGGGAGGACAAAGAAAAACAACAGCACTGCATCAGGGCAAGTAAATACACATCCAGCATGGTTGTATCACAGCAGGACAAAGTGCCACAGGCAAGACCGAAGAAGAGGAGGAAGAACACAGTGGTCACGTTTCGGATTTTTTTCAAAAGGCCACTGTTCCCTGCTGGATAAAATGGCATTTTAAAAAAAATCTGTAATTGGATTTAATGTCACAGAGGCCCTGTAGGGGAGCTGGATCGAGCTCAGGAAGCACCACAGCTTCACACACAGTGGGCCTGTGCAGCTCTGTGGGCCACAACAGCCAAACTGTAGCTGGGTCATGGTGAGATGTGGGAAGGAGACATGCTTGGCTGACCTATCATCAATACCCTCAGGAAATGTTTTACCCTTCACAAATGACATACTTAAGTAGCACTGGTGGAACCCTGCTGACCACATTAAAACCCTCCTCCTCACATTTCCTTTGTGTTTCCCATGTTCGTTGCTTAATTTCTGTGTAATGTTCCACAAAATGAATCGTCCCCTTAAGGATAAATAAAGCTGAACTGAACTGAGAATTTTATATATTGTGTATATTAGGGTACGTATTATAATGGTAACACTTTATAATAAGACTCCCTTTATAAAAGATTTATAGGTTTTAACTAATGTCTTTATTATTTATTGTTCATGAATCAATGATTAATGTGTAGAAGATCAATTATAAGCCATTCATAAGAGCAACTTTTGGGTTGCCAGGTTGAGAAAAATCACTCTGCCTGGCGTTTATCTTTTTTATTTGGCAATCACGCAGTTATGAATGTTGCTATTCAGAAATACTTTCACACTTCGTAATGAGTAATCAAGTCTAGATTCATAAATAAGGTTCCAGGTTTTTCCAGAAGGTAAGTCATCCATTAGCTGATTATCTAAAGGACTATTTAAAAAGACAAAATAAATAACACCAACTAGCAACCCAAAATGTATTCTTATTTATTAACATGAATAAAGCCAAAACTTATAAACCTTTTTATAAAGGGTGCCCTATTAGAACGTGATGCCATTATCTTACATTACTTTACTAGTCATTGATTCTAGCAAAAATGCCAGAAATGTGTTGGTTCTAGCTTTTAAATTATTAAGGATTATCTGTGTTTCTGTATTTGATATCATTGTAAACTGAATAATCTGGACTGTTGAACAAAAAAAGTTGCTCTTAATGAGGATTTAGGCTAACACAATATTCAATAAGGAAAAATCCTGTCTACACAGTGCGGCTCAGGAACAGTAGATATCCATTAGCGTGCTCAGCAGCAGGCCCAGAGGAGCTCCCGAGGTTTGGAGTCTCAGCAAGGGAAATTATAAGAGAAAGTAGGGGGCTGGGAGGAAAGAGAACAACACCCTCCACTTTCTTTATGCATTAATTCAATAGTTGCCTGAAGCTGTGTAAGGTGCTTACTGGCTGGAAATGCAAGGTAAAAGCATTCGGCAATACGTGCAGTCAATTACAAGCGACCTCAGATTGTTCTCATAAACAATACAGCAAACTAATGAGAAAAGCTGCTTGGACTGTATCACAGGAACAGTGCAGTCCTGTGCATTCAGAGGCTCATTTCTTGGATGTTGATTCTAAAATGGATTTCAGCCAAAACACTTCAGGCCACAAAGGCAGAATGTAACGTAGTGCCAGCAACTGTGCCGACTCAGATTTTATGTGCGGTGAATGATTTCACATCGATTGTGTGATGAATTCTTCTTCTCTATCTAATATGCAGGCATAATGTGTTTCACTTGAGGTTTAAGAGAATATAAAAAACTGTGAGACTGAATGCTAGCATCTGCTTTTCACTTTATCATGGTTATAGGTACATTTTAAACCACACATGCTGGATGAACGGCATTTATCAATGTTGCCAAAGTTATTGAAAGTCAAAAGACCATTTACCTTGGTACTTTTTATGACACAATCTCATGAAATGGCACATTGTTTAAAAAAAATAGTTTGACATTTTTGGGGAAATATGTTTATTTGCTTTCTTGCCTAGAGCTAGATGAGCAGGTGGATACCACTTCCATGTCTGTACGCTCAATATGAAGCTATAGCCGGAAGACAGTGGCTTTATATTTAGCATACAGACATGAAAGGTACGATTAGATTAGAAATGAGGAAACAGCTCGCCTGGCTCTGAAGGGGTAACACAATCTGCCTACCAGGGCCTCTAAAGCTCACGTATTGCTTTAGAACATGTTATATCTTATTTGTTTAATTTGTACAAAAACCAAAGGTAAAATTGACAAGTTTTGGTTTCACAGTTATTAAGTGCAGGACTATTTCATGGACTGGTGCAGTGACTTCTGAGAATCTCTTCTGAGTCATCACCACTGTCACTCCTCCTAACCAAGAAATATTTCAACTAGAAACTCTCCTGTAAAACCACAACTTGTTGGTTTTTTGTACGCATTAAACAAACAACATGTAATATGTTAATTACTGAGGTTTGGGGGTGCTGGGAAGCAGGTCTTGCTATCTTTGGAAGGAGCGAGGCTAGATGTTCCCCCTGTTTGCAGACAGACGTGAGGCAAGAAAGCAAACAATAGCATTTACCTTTAAGGGCAAATTGTAAAGCAGAGAACACAATATAAAATGAAACACTTCACATCATATTACTGTATCTTATTTCTGACTGAGCTAGTTATAATGTATATACTGTATACACAACATCTTTGCAAGGATAGTGTGTGATGTTTCTGCTGATTTCAAATATCAGTGTAGAGACTGAGAATACATTATCTTGATCAGCCATGGGCTAAATAGACACCTTTATCCCCTGTTCTGTTTTAGCAAACAGTTCAGGTGCTTGATTTGTAGCGAAGTCACATGACAATAAGTGCCTGCTCGACCCTGATATGACTGTATTGGAGGCTTGGACATTTTTCAGTCTCTGTGAACAAAGAAAAATCCACTTCAGAGGAAAATGCAATAAGGATCAAAGCCAAAGACCCCCGATGGTCCGCTCAGTCCACTACAGAGCGTGATAATGTAGCTCACAGATAAGGTAAGGTCAAGCTGATGTCTGATGCTATTACAGAGAAAGAGCGAGGGACACACACACACACACACACACACACATTAATCAGTTGCAGAACTGTTCCCTCTCTCTCAGTCTGCCTGGAGGAGCCATCAGGTACGATTAGTTCGAGCAATAATGGTTACTGCTTAATCAGCAGGTCAATAGGCAATGTTACGCTTCATTCCTTCCATCTTGGCCACTGCTAATATAACACTTAACAAGGAGAGCAATCCTGACCAGTGTCTGGTACACACACACACACAGAGACGCAATAAAAAGACACACACTGTGAGAGACAATCTAATTCAACATCAGCGCTAGCCTAAATTAGTTATCTCTAAGCTGTAATCACACTATCTCTCTACTTCTGTTTTCATTTTTGGAGAAACTGTGCAGGTTAAAAATAAGAGGAAACATTACATAGACACAATAGACTTGTTGTATTTCCCCTGCAGGCCTGCAACAGAGTGTAAAGTTCATTAAGCCAGGTTAATGCTAATCTTTGGCTGTGTGCAGAGGGGAATGGGTTTTTAAGACTGCAGGCAAGAGGAACATCTGTTTGCAAAGACTTATCCTAATTTAGAGAGCTTCCGTTGCTATTCAGCGGAGCTGCGCCTCCTCTAATTTTGGAAGAATGTGATGCACATGGCACACAAAGCCTCTGCCTCGGTGGATGCTGTTAAGTGATCCCGGTGTTGTTTTTATTTGGTTCTTTTTTTATGATGTTTTTATTTGTGCTGTTCTCTCTTTTCTGTGAAGCACCTTGTAACCTTGTTAAGAAAAGTGCTATATAAATAAAGTTTATTATTAAGTGTTCAGATAGAGCGGCATGTATTCTCACCACCACACGCTGTGAGATCAGCAGAACAGGAGCCAGCTCAGACCATTTTGACCAGAAATGGGACAAAGTGAACGCTGCAGTTATGTAAAGAGCAACCTTAAAAAACAGGATACTTAGATTTCTGTATTCACATGCGATGAAGCCTTTTTCTTCTGTTAAAATCAATGTGTCTTTCATTGATATCACATCCTGTCATACATCTTTATGCAAATATTTTTAATGACGGAAATATAACTGCGAATAGCTACACTGTAGTGCTTTTCCAAATCCTTAATAGTAAGTGTAAAGAGCTGACAAATACAACTAAATTTTATATAAAGCGATAACTCATTTTGAATTGTTTCAATTAATCTATTGATTTGTTGAAAGATCAATTAATTGTTTATTTCAGGAAGTAAAACATAATGAGAATTGCTGATCATAAGTTACCAGAGCTCAAAGAAAGGTCTTCAAATTGAACTAAATTTACGGTGATATCAAAGAGAACATTTTGGAAAATTTTACCAAAACATCTTGTGTATTTCTGCTTCATATGGATTAATCAATTATCATAACTACCATGGATTCATTTTCAAATAATAGTTTTAGCACCAGTGGTGTGTATCTGGACTATTTTAATTTGTACATTTCCGAGTATGGACACAGTGTTAAGGAGCATAGTATCAGTATTAAAAGTACTAAAACGTCACTTTAATCAAGATATCAATATCATTTCTGGAAAAAGGTTAAACCAATTGAGAGTCTTTCTCCAAAACCCTGGCAGAGAGAAGATGGGGGACATTATATTTCTCATAACAATGCCAGGTGTAATACAAAAACATGAATTACTAATAAAATATGACGAACTATACAACCACTATACAGTTACACCACACGTTTATAATTATTAAAATCTTTTGTGCGTCATGTCTCATAACTAAAGATAAACATTATGTTTGCTTCTTGGATGTCAGAAAACACAATGCAGATTCACTGCAGTTAAGCTTTTTAGTTGATAATGTCACAATGCAGCATTTCAGTCAGGTCTCTATTTACACAGCAATGTCAGAAACCACAAGCCGATCAAATGAGGACACCGCACACAACGTAACATTACATTACATTAAAGATGTGCACACACATCTTGTGTGTTTTGTCACATTTAGGTCGAGAAGGATGAGAAAAAAACGAAATATTTCAAATTCGCACACATTCTCTAAACGGTATGTTTTGAATGTGGCAGCTTGAGCCACAAGGAAGGCAGTTTAATAGTGCTAAAACGGGTACTGTCACTACTGTCACTATGACTATTACTTCAAACTACAGCTATTGTTTGTACTACTACTTTTACTGACAATATAAATAACAATAATGAAGATGACAGTGAGGATAAACTTTAACCATGAACACCCATCCTAGATTCTCATGTATTTTTAAACATCAGCATGTTATGTACTCGATAATATCAAGTTAATAAGATATAAAACAAACTGTAGCTGTTGGTGTCTCATTGTAACAGACAACGGATTCAAGCACACCATACCGGTGTTTTTGCAAGTTTTATTGATACCGATTGAAATTTGCGACAGACAGTGACCATCAAGTCTGCAATCATTTGCGTTTGTCAAAGATCAATTATTGTTAAGTGTTCATGAACTTTAAATGTAGATTGGTTTGAAAAGTCTGCACTTCTTTGTCTCACAACAAGAATGTGACTGACAAAAAAGAATTTCAGACATGCTATTCAGTGTGATAAATTACACAACTAACACACATTTCAAGTGTATTTACCATTTAAAGACCCAAACCACAGACTTGCAAAATGGTGTTGTAATGAAAAGTATGAGCAGCAAATGGAGTGAAGCATGCAAATGGTATGGTCTTTTAAATGACATGCAAGGATAAAAAGATTAGAAACAAAAATACCAATAATGAATCAGTGTTTCGGGTTGATTATTAGAGGTACACGGAGAGCTGAGCGTTTTCACTTTATCTTTTCACTGGAAACGCAAGCTGTGAAAAATATTCAGTTTAACAAGGTCAGAGCTTGCTTTTAGAGTTACATAACTAGTTTAGCCTTTTGTATCAGTGCACTGCTGTAAATGAGACAAGAAGCTCCCTCCAAAATCTATTTAAATATGGGGATGTACGTATCAAAACAACAAAAACAGAAGAAACATGAAAGGAGTGCTTTGTCTCAGTGAAATCCCTTATCTTCTCCTAGCGGGGCAATTAGGCTAATTTGAGGTTGACTCAGGTATATGATTGGCCATAGAGACCAAGAGATAAAAAAAGTTGCATGTGATAAGCGTCTGACTCCTGATGAGGTTACAGAAGCACTTTGGTGACAAGAGACGGGGGCCATGTTCTTGTAAATGTTTGAGTTGAGATCCACTAAAAAGATCTGAGAACAGCTTATTACATCACATTAATAACAAAAAAAACTGTAAACACACCCTGCTGTACAGTTATTTTTGGCATTATATAAACTTGGACGTCATATCACACGTTGTAAAAATGAAGTTGTGGCTGTGTGAATGTCTAAATCTTTCTTCAGACAATATGTCGCTCTGGGATTTTCTGCATCACTGTTTTGTCCTCGCTTCAGTCACAGAAATGGTTCAGGTTGTCTTCAGAGAGGTGATGATAATACTTTAGCCTGTCCCGCACTGTAACTGCATTATGTGGGCAAATGATCCACGGCGTGTGATACATCTTGAGTTTGTGTGAGACACTCGCTATCAGAGTGCCATTGAGCCTATTGACTCCTAATTAACCAGCTTTGCTTTCAAACAAGATGGTAATCCGGCTGTAATTAGGGATACTGTGTCACACACGTTGCAGCCTCGGCAGCAATCTGCTTACAGGGAGGAAAAAAGAGTGAAAGACGAAGGACTGTCTTAAAGTAAACAAATGAACAAGGCCACAGGAGGTTGAAAGAGAGAGAGAAAGAGAGAGTGAGAGGTGGTCACTGCAATATACTAGAGCACACGGAGTAATGAGGACACTGAATAGGTGGAGAGACAATACACAAACACACATGCTGAGAGCAGAGTATGGAAATGTTTAATATCATGGCAATGAGAGGTGTACAGAGGCACAGGAAATAAAAACAGGAGAGGATCATGTTTCATGCCTTGCATTTTATTAATAGTTTATGACACAGGATGGGGAGGAAGGGTGATGTCTTAGCACATGGTTAGCATGATGATGATGATATTCCCAGTGACAACAGCGGTGCGGTGGATGCCACACAGCACACAGAAAGCACATGAAGTTGGAGACAAAGGAACAAGGATGAGGGCCATGACATCATCCCGAGGCATTCAACTTTACAAAGTGACGGAGAGAGGAAGGACATAGCTAGAGCCACTGGACTTGGTGTCACACGCGCGCACGCGCACGGGCGCGCACCCACGCACGCACTCACGCACACAAACTCCCGGCATGCGGAGCCGCTTGCCTTACCTACTGTGTATCGACCACAGTAGGTTCGCGGTGCTTGCAACATGGTGCAAACAGGCTGCAGCGGCTGAAAGGAATATTATGTCATTTTGGAGAGTGAGCGGGCGCACCGTGGCTCCGTGACCCGCTCATCATTTGACGAGATGTGGGAGGCGACAGCTCACGCTCATCGCAGGCCCCCTCTTTTTTCTTTTTTTTTTTTTTTTTCCTCTCTCCCAACCTGCATCATCATCATCATCATCATCATCCGCACCAAGATTCATACTCACCACATACGCTTCCTGGGTGGAAGACAATGTTCTTTGTTGGAGGCGGTCACCCCCAGAGCCAGCTGCATTACAGTAATGTATTTCTGGTAATTCACCATGGTACTGTCCACCGCTACTAAAAATCCAACCCAAAGAAAAGCACAGGTGATCATATATTTCTTTATTCCCTGGCATCCGCCTCCGCTGCGTCTTCCATGCTCAGCATCACAACGCCATTTCCAGCGCTGAAGGACTGACAGTGAAAACACTCCCCAAGGAGCTGAGCGAAAGGTGCCGTACCGCTGCGACCCATGTCTGCAATGACACTCTGACCGTGTTTTAGCGCTCGCAAAGAGATCGCCGATCCATTCGATTTGTAGTTGTTGTTGTTTTTTTTGGTTTGTTTGTTTGCGTTGGTTCTCTTTGCAATACGGTCAGGATTCGGACATTGTCTCTTTCCTCCTGCCTCCTCCTTCCTGTCCGGGGCTGGAAACACTCTTAAAAAACGCTGCAGCGTCCAGGCGTCCGTGTGTGAGGTAGGGGAGAGAGTGTGTGTACGGTGTAGTCAGAGGGGAGCGACTGCGAGGGAGGAGGGAGAGGAGGAGGAGGAGGAGGGAGGGGAGGGAGGCAGGGGACCGATTCATTTGGAGGTGCTCGGTTGTAGCATCTGTTTAGGAAGTCTACAGTTTGTCTTTTAATTACTTGTTAGCGGCGGCTTGTTGAGAGAGTGGAGGATCTTTGTTACACTTTCACTTCCTGGAAGCAGTAATGACAAACAGGGGCGTGCCCCAGAAATCCCCGGCCACACACACACACACACACACACACACACACACACACACACACACATACACACACACACACACACACCTGTTTATTTGGAGCTGGGTGGTGGTGGGGTGTGTATGTGTGTGTGTGGGGGGGGGGCACATCCTGCTCTACAACAGACCTTTTCCACGGATGACATTTTGGCATGTCACAGTAGCAAAAGCACATGTCACGGATGAGCTGCTTTGATTTGTTGCAAAGTTTAAGAAAACAATTCAGATTTCAGTTGGCAAAAGAAAATGCAAATGTGTGTGTGTGGACACTAGACAATAGGACAGAGCCATGGTAATGTTATTAGTAACAGCTGTGCTTGTCCTACTATAACAAGTCAAAATGTCTGCTATGAAAAAGGCCTGTATGTAAATGTAAAGGAAAATGTACGTAACTACTGTACGTAGCTTTTCACGAGCTTTCAGACACATGTAAATATAAATGCCAGATATTTGATGTGCTTTAGAGCAAACCCCATCTGCTTACTTTCAGTTGCATCTTATGGCCTTCGTCATCGTTTTTCCAGTAAGTGAACGCTGTGCTGAGACTTTTTGTCAAACGGATATTTTCAACGTCAATAATGAGCCTTCAATGTGTCACATTTTTTTAAAAAGTACTGTAAGGTCATGATGTAGCCAGAGAAGGTTTTCATTCTGTAAACCACCCCCCCCCCCCCCACACACACACACACACAGTACATCCAGTGTTACTGACTGGATGGATGAAACTAGTGTATGATATATGATGGCACTTAATTTCCACACAGAAATACATAATTTCAAAAATATACTATTTGTTCCAAGCAGGGCACCAAAGGGTTTATTTGTTTCTATGCCGGGTGCAACATCTTGGACACCCCTACTGGATTGTGAATACACCAGATCTCCTCGTTACATGGAGATGTGCTACATAAGTGTAACACACAAATGTTTCTATTTTTCAATACCTGAAACTGCAAGTTGTTAAATATTATGTTCAAGCTTTGCCTCTCAATTACAGTAAATGAGATTGTCACAGGAATGAGCAAAGCAAATGTTGCTGACGTCCAATATTACTGTTCAATCAACTTCTACACTGCATACAATTAAATAAATGAGAATACACAGAGAAAGCATTATCTGTTGCATCTGTGTGCAAATGATGCCAACATCGCCAGTTTCATGTCTGCAGGTTAACCCCTCCCCTGCCTACCCGGCACCTGGACGTGAACACCAGCTATGGGACACTTTAATGGACTTATTCTACTGAACTACTTTTATTGGACCACTGGAGACACCTCTTGAACATATTTTATTGAGCTTCTTTAAATATATTTATTACATCCACATTGGACTTACTATAATTCCATCATTGGATTATATTGTAACAGTTTTTCCCCCACTTCTGTGCACTATTCACACCCAGCCGTCCAAAGAGATTTACATGTCCTGAGGTTTTGTCCAGCTTTTTGACTTGTTAGAGAGCCTGGGTTGTGTTTTGTGAGCTTAAAATATGAATTGTTTATGATGTTGTATTGGTGATGAGAAGTATATCTTGAGATAATTATTTCAACATCTTGTATATATCATGTATCATTAGGCAGCATGTATTACTTCTGTCTACAAATAATTTAAAGTGACGCTTCTTGACACATGACACAGAAAATATGTTCCTCAGTTTCGCTGCTGATTATACGGTGACTTATAGTGTTTGTTAAACTCACAGAGGTGCAGTTCACAGCAGCTCTGTCTCTGTGAACTGTGCCCACACCACCTGTCATCAGCAGCAAACAGAGGCTGGCGTGGGTTGTTTTTCGGTCAGTAGACTGACACACTGGTGCTGTTCTAAGCTTCAGAGTAAGTCGATTAGTCTAGACTTTGAAGTCTTAGAGGAGAGAGCCGCCCTCTCACCTGAGTAGAGAAGTGCACTTCTCACTCTCACTACACCAGACAGACTTAAACAAAGATGTTGAACAGGACGGGAGGTCTGTGGAGGCCAGATAAATGGAAGCTGATAATCTTATATTTTAACTGCAATGAGCAATACAGTAGTGCAATTGAAAAAAATAGCTTTTATAAGCATTATGTGATAAAGGGATTACGTAGTTTGTTAATTGGAAAGAATTTGGCTGAAGTACATCCAGAAAATGAACTTAAGCAACTGTTGTGTCCTACAGAAGATTTCCACCGTACAGTTTCACAGGCAAAGCATGGCACTGACACTGCCAGTGTCAGGGGAGCAAATCCCTCTGTGGCCGCTGTTGCTAAAAATGTATTCACCCACGGCGCTGTAGTGCTCTGGATGAAAGTATCCTCCACATGTTGTGCGTTATGCTAACCGACAGTACTGACGGTGGAAACCTCTCTAAGTGTAGGGTATACATGTAGAAGTGCATGTTTAAATACACAGCAGTGAGAGGTTATGTGAAATAAAACACTTGATTCAATTTGTTGGAAAGAGTTAAATCAATGATAAATGCCCCTACTTCCAAAATAAATATCTCTATCGCTTTATGTATTTTATAAATTACATTTACAACAAAGCTTAATATAATGCACAGAGAATGAACATAAGGCCTTTGATGAAATTTAAAACAGCTCTTTTTGTGGTTGCCAGTTACTTCTGGGTGACTGGAAGCAGAAAATCCTTCAGGGCATTAAAGAAACCTAAATTCATCTAGTTCTCATATGTCCAGAAAGTCTTCCATGCAGTACCTGCTGGAGACTAGGCTTCTAACCAAATCTGGGTACTGAAAATAAAAATATGCATTTTAAAATAAACAATAATACTACACCTTAAATAGACATAACAAGCATGGATTCTACACATGTCTCTGGGTTTGAAACAGAACATGCATTAAGGAATCAGAACAGTTCAAAAATACAATAAGCAGGGCCATAGTTAACATTAAGGACACACATTATTTTCTGGAATTTGAGAGGGGGTGGGGTTAGGGTCAACCTTAACTTTACATACTACATACACATACACATTTTACAGTTTCTTTAGGCTGATTCCTGAATTTTTAGATTCAGACTTTTAGACTTAAATTTGATTACTAGCACAAATACATGATTAAAAGATTGTGTTCCAGCAGAATATTATTTAAGTTATAGTAATTAAATGGTAATGCTTTTAAAAAAAATGTAGTACCAATCAAAGGGAAAATTGAGATAATGTTACGAGACGTTTGTTAGGTTAATTTACTAAATTGAGTTTTTTTGGCCACTTGGGGGCAGCAGAGACAAGTTTCAAACACAACACTAACATATCCTCATTTTAAGTTACTATGGCAACAGTTGCTTATTTACAAATCCAACAGTTACAGAGCAACATTATCATTAATTTGGACTCATGAGTGTGTTCACTTGATGAGTATAAGTCCAATTTTCACTATCTTTTAGCTGTTTTTGGTCTCCACTACATCCTGAAGAATAAAACTTTAAATAAAACTTGCAGAAAATACGATTAAATAGCAAACTCTATATAAGATATGAGAACAATATGTAAGATATTATATAATAATAAAATAGTTGGCACTTGCAGAAAATAGTTTAGATCACTCATTGTAGGTTTGAATGATTCCGTTTTCTAATCAGAAAATGTCTATTGAGTCTTGGCCGCATGCTGGCAGTGACGTTGCTGTTTCCTGTTAGTAGCCTCTTGAATCCAGTCAACACTCAACTAATACATCACTAATGCAATCATCAGAGCAGGGCTGCTCTTCAACAAACCCACCAGCAATGCACTCTGTCACCTCCCATTGACTAGGACGCCATTCAGACAACGCTCCTGATTAATCAGACACTACGAATCATCATTATCAGGCATGTAAGAGACAGCAATCATTAAGGGATGGGGAAACTTCTACGGACACACACACGTATACCAAGCCTCCTTCTCTCTCTCTCTCTCTTTCTCTCTCTTTCATACACACACACACACACATAGACACACATCACAGGGAGCGTGTATGGGAACCAGTAGTAGTGTGTCAGTGGGGAAGCGTTGAGACAGCAGTGGGTCAGTGGTTGTGCTGCAGTCTGAAGCCCACTGCATACTCGTGCACACTCCACTGCAGCACTTTGATTTCACATTGGCATCCCCCCCTCTGCATCTCAACAGTAATGGTTCAGAGCAGCCTGCCCCATCATTACCCTTCTCACATGAGAACCCACTGGTGACATCTTTTATTGTACGCTGCACGCTCTCTCTCACACACAGAACCTCACAGGTACACGTGTGCGCTAAGTACTTTTTCCCCCCAGCAAGTAAATAGGACAGACGGGGCTGCCCTTCTTTTTCGTGTCCTTAGACTCTCTTGTCCACTTTATTCCGTACAGCAAAATCAAAGCTGGTTTGTAGGACTCAGAGGCTTCTCCCAGAGGAGACGAACCTGGATGAAAGCCCTAAGAACCACTACCGCTGTAACGCCGTGATTTATTACTTTTGCACCAAACAAAGAGAAGTTCACAGAGAAAGTCCTCTTCACATGAATGCACTGCACCAAGAAGAACAAGAGTAATGAAACACGCACGCACAGACACACACACACACGCAGTCAGTGCTGTCGCAGTGCTTCCTCTCTATGTGCTGTGAGGTGAGTCATCAGCACAGAGAAGCATAACCTCACAGCTAATCTCTCTTCTCCTCCTCCTCCTCCTCCTCCACCTCCTTCTCAACCTGCCAGCATCTCATTTTCTCCACTTATGGATGAAGGCACAGTGACTTACATCATCGCTGCAGCCTCACATATACATATAAGGCCACAGATTCAAACACACGGCCAATGCATCCACACACACACACACACACACACACACACACATATACACACACACACACACACACACACACACACACACACACACACACACATCCTCTGTGGGAGAAAGTGATCTTGCTGTTAAAAACAGCTATCCAATCAATGTTTCTGCATTTCATGCACTTAAATCAGCACTTTAATTTGAAAGTTCAGGCTGAGATGACTGCTCTAGAGGTTTTATACGCTGGTTTAAAAAACTACAATAGTCCCATGATGGCAATACAGAAGTCAACAGCTTCTCAAACTGGATGCAGCCAGCTTCACATCAGTCTCGTGCCGCTCTTACAGTGACACACAGGTCTTTTGTGCCCTTTAAGACAGAAGCCCAGAGATGTGATTAAATGCTGCATGTTCACTCTCAGTCAGCAGGATACTGACCAGAGGCGGACATGAAAAGCCAAACTAATAAACACAGTGTCTCTTTGAACCCACACAGCTGACAATCAATCTGTTCTTCTGCTGTGGATCAAGACAAGTGTGCAGATCAGATGATCCGAAGTCCGAAGATACAGTTCTCCACAAGGAAGATAATCCTAGGTTGTTCCCATATATATATATTTATATATATATAACAAGCACGGCTGCAGACATGCTTCCCTCTGTCACACAGGGACACATGCTGGCACACGAATTCTGAAGCCAAGCATCCATGACTTGAGGCAGTTTATGTCCTACTTCTCCTAAGAGTGAATAAACAAAAGATTATGCCGTTTTTATCTTGATACGCATGCAGTCAGCCTTGCCCGACACTTGATCCGCTCACTGTATCTGAATCAGCCTGCATTAACAGGCAGCACGCAAGCAGGACATCAAAGATACATCAAAAACACAACAAGAGCAACATATACATCCTCCCTAAATTTTGCATTTCCTACCACCAACACATATATGTGAAAGACTTTAGAATCCAATGAGCATCATCACATACAGCTGTACTGAAGAGCCTGACATACAAATAAAGACTCTGAAATTACATTTCGATAGGACTTACATTTCCTTGTTAGCGTACTGCATCTCTTGTGGAGGCTCTGTGACCATTCTGGCTGTGTGTGCTGCTATGCTGTGTTGTGTGTGTTGGTCTGTTTCTGTCAGCTTGTGTGTGTGTGTGTGTGTGTGTGTGTGTGTGTGTGTGTGCGTGTGTCAGTGCCCGGGGCCAGACCACTGGGATAGCTGTCTCCATGCTGGCTTAGCTGTCATACATTAAAGAGGCCTTCTTAACGGTCTGGGGAACATATCAGCTTGCCTGTCCCGTCACTTCAGGCTTCACATCGAAGCAAAACCCCCACCCATTCTACCTCTGTCTCTCTCACACACACACACAAACACACACACACACACACACACACACACACACACACACACACACACTCATATATTTACACACTGTCAACTGTCTCTACCCTTCCTCCCCCCTAACTGTGTTAGCTGGGCCAAGGGTACTCTCCATGGGTCCACACACACCCAGAAAGACACCATCCCTCAGTCATGATGCATTCACAATGCCTGACACACAGTGACAAAAGCAGCCTCGTAGGACTCTGCACCAACGTATCGGACTGCTTCTGTCGCTCTGTCACACACAAAAGAATAGCTCAGCAGATGTAATTTTATGTTCCTCTTTTCTGTCCTTTCATTTATATAGGTAGTTAAGTATCACCATTTTGAGACATAAAAATAGAGCTGAAACAGCCTTCACTGTTTGATCGTTGCTGCAAAATGAGTCAAACTATAGGTGGGTGACGAATTAAAGGAAAAACCAACATACAGTGTCATCGTAAAGTGGTGAGGCACGACACGCTGCTTTTACTGTTTCAATGCTCCTTGGCAGAGATTCTTCAACGCATTCCCTCTTTGGCGTTTTTCATTTTGTTATGTATTTATAAAGACAACACTCATTCACACATCAGTCAACATTTCTGTAAATGTGCCAGTGTTAGCCAGCCATGTTCAACCGACCACTATACCACTATAAGACACTAAGACACCGGTATGACAACAGAAGCAACAAAATCAGCATGCACAAAACAATGCAGGAAGCATCCCGAGCAACAGGAAGCTGCAAAACATACAGACATGATTAAACAATGCAACGTCAACATCCAGTTTTCAGGACATGCAGCCCTGTAGAGCAGCATGAAGCCACAGAACACAAATGAGCAACACTGTTACAGACCATATTTGGCACATATTAGCCATGCAAAGCAACAGGACATAAATAAATTAGAATATACGTTGGCCTAAAATCTCCCATAGGTGCTCAGTTTGGTCCTTCCTGCATGTAATAATCTGCATTCTTTATGGTTCGCCAGACATTTATTCAAGTATTGATCTAATTTCTCACTCGTCTGTGTGTTTAAAACGTAAAATAATGAATTCGGAAATAAAAGAGCAGAGACTGTGGCTTGGAAACTGGCTGCAGGGCAGACATAAGAAGCACTTATGTCTGGTTTTGTAGATGCATTCAACCAACGTCGGAAGAATAAATTTCTATTTCTGTTGGCCCCAGGCCTTGTAATTTCCATTGTAAGGGTCTAAAACATTTGTAAAGACTATTTTAAAACACTTAACAGGAGGTTTGAACATTAAATGAAAGCATATTTGTGCTGTTGGCAAAACCTCAGCTCTCCAACGTGTCAACATTTAGTCTCCCAGAAGCCTCAGATTTGACCTCATCACCAATATTTAGTAACTAATGTGGTTTGGCAACAACTTGATAGCACTATAAATGTGAGGCTTTTATATAACATCAGTTATATGTAAAGTGGCTCTCACCTGGTGTCAAACACAGGGTCGGTGTACATGGGAGGGGAGCACAGAGGTTGCTCTCCTGGACTGTTTGGGGGCACAGGGAGGCCCCCTTTCCTGCCCTGTCTTTGTGCACCATCTGTGGGAACAGATTAATACATTAGCTGCTTTTTATGGCTCTGTTAATTTACACTTCTTCCCCTCTGTCTGGGTGAGTGAGCAGGAGGATTCACAAGTTCTTAATTGTGGGATATTAGCCACGGATAAAGCAGACACTCACTGAGATGTAAATGCGAGACAATTTCTTGAGAGTACTTCATTTTATGTAAATGTAAGTAAAGCATATTGATTTGGAGTGATGCAGCACAGACAAGGCACTGCAGACTGCAGCCACGTTGAGGCCATATGTTGTCAGAGGCTAGTTAGGAGCACTGGCGGCTCAGTAATCCCCTCAGCCATTCAGATTTAAGAAGCTATTTTTGCTGGCTCTTAGTCTGTGTCGCTTTTCTTCCCTTTACATTGTGTTTTTTTCAATTTATTACAGAAAATTGAATACAACACAAGATACAAAGACACCAGTACGGGAACACACAGTCCTTTATGACCTTTATTTCTTTTTTTGGTTAGTCATTAATGTAATTAGTGGCTAATTAATGGCTGTACCTTCCACGTCCAACAGAAAGCAGGTTAGAAGGTGGGGACACACTTCCTCCAAAACAGAGCAGAATGAGCAGAACGCAGAAGGCCCCTTTGAGGACAGATGGTCCAAGAATATCTCCGTTCGTTTCTTGCTGGACTCCTGCCCCAGTATTTCCTTGTACTCCCCCAGGGAGAAAACCTTATCATACACCAGGTAGGGAAGTACGGTGTTGACATCCAGCTCACTCAGGATCTTTTGTCGGTGCTGTTTGAGGATCTTAGCTGATCTCTTCTTCTTCCTGGTGCACGGCCTCCTGACAGACCTGTGCTGCTGCTGCCTCTTCTGCTTCTTCACGAACCACTTCTTCGTGCCGCTGCCAAACATCTTCAAGTTGAAGAGACCCACCAAAACGTCTTCCACGGCTCTGTCAGCACAGTTCCCAAAGGAGGGGAGGTGCATATTTCAAGCCAGTGAAGTGACTATACCACATAGTTTTCAGAGCCTCGCTTTGTTGTTGTCTGAGTCGTTTATCTGGAGCAGGAAGAGACAATCTGGACAGTAGCTGATTTCTAGCTGGGTACTTACTAACACTAAGAAGATTACTTAGACTCTTAAGTACACCAATGCAAACTGCTCACCACCGCGCACACATGCTGAACATATTATATTTTGCATGTCTTGTTGGAGGATCAAACATTTGAGCTACTTAAGTTGTCATTTAATCACCACATGCCTCCTTTAATTAAAATGTTTCTAAATAGAGTCTCTTTTCTGTTAGATAATTTAGAACAACCATGTCACAGACTCCACAGTTATTTCAAGTAACGCTGACTAGCTTAAAAAATCATCAGGGAGTTCAAAAGATGGCTTTTGAGGTTCCAGTCTACCAACCATCTTGGAAAATCTGCAAGATGGGGAAAGAAACATACTTTTAAGCTGCTCCTGAGCAAGGCCCTTCACCCTGAGCTGCTCCACTCAGCAGTCCACAACTCAGCTCTCCAACAACTCACCTTCTTGGTTACTGCTGTGAATGTGACACCTGATTAAAGCAAGATTAAAACATTTTGTCATGGGCATTGACCCGTTACATTGAGATGTAAGGCTTGCACTGAGGAGAAGCATTAACATATAATAGAATGGGACAAGGGCATTTAAAGGGGAGCTTAATGCATTTTGCTGAAAATCCATTTTTAAAAAAAAGGAGAAAAAAAAGTAATGCAGCATAAACCAGCATGACCTTGAATCACATTTTATCCAGCTGCTGTGTAAAACAAAGGATGGAGAATGGCCTACCCTTTGCCAGAAGAGGGTGCCATTTGATTGGTGAGTATCACATACACAATGAGTCCTGTGTTGATCATTTTACAAATGTATCCGCTCACTGGTATGAGCAGAGCCGCAGACGAGCATGTTTAAAACACCTAAAAGAAGAGTATTGTGAACAATGGAGGAAGAAAAACATATCACACTGGATGATGTGCTGCTACCAGTCAGCAGAGAAATTCAACTGATAGAACATAAAAAAAATGTAATCTGAAGGAAAGCTGTGAGGAACATTCCTGTAACCAATGTCAGCAGTCCCCCCCCCAAAAAAACAACAACATTGAGAAACATTTTTGAAAAAGTTCGTCGTGTCCAGGCTTCACGAACAAACTTGATGCTAAAAGGAAAGACAGATGGACAGAAAGCAAATAACCTGTTAACTGTTCTAATGACATATACACATATGTAGCGCATAAAACATTAAATTAACATATATGGAGTCTGACCTGACTGCAATTGTACATGTTATGAACATAAAACATGAAGACAGAGTCTATAGGGTGTACAAAGTATAGAATGATTTTCTTTGTTCACTGTGTGATGACCTCAGGGCCTCTGTCAGGGCTTGTGTGTGTTGTGATGCGTGTGTGTCTTTCAGAGTTGGGTTTACTTATTTCTTCTTCTGCTAAAAGTAACTCTGTTTCAAGAGCTCCAAGCTAAAAAAGTATCATGTACAGTCAAACAATCATAGTTTAGTCTGAATAATTTAGGTTCATGTACATTTTTATTGTCATCCTGAACATCCTTCACTCTGCACATTGCACAATGGCATCATATGTGCATATGAACTAAACCATATAAAAGGATATAGGTTTTTAAACCAAATTCGCTATTTCTGTTTCCCCGGACAGTATTTCCTTGCTGAGCTGCAATGAAAGGAGTAACACAAAAAGAAAATGTTGCATTAAAAATACTGCATCTCTGGGAAATACCCACTTAATTTTCATAACGCTGACTGCTGAAGTGTTATATTAGCTTTGAGAGCTATATTTTACACTGCATTTTTACATAAAACAAGGACTGTGAACCCCATCTGTTACACTGCAGTCGCTTTATAAAGGGATCGCTACAGAGACAGTATGAACATGAGGAATGATAACAGCAACCAAAATCTATTATAGTGGTATGTGGGTATTGTTCGAAACCTGTATAATTTAATCTTTTTGATTGTATAAATACTGAATCATCTGTAATAGTGAGGGTGGAAGCTTGCATTATCAATAATCCACATTGCATCAGGTACATTTTCTAAGACTCTTAAATACATTCTTGTAGTTGCCTAAAATTCCTTAATGTCTCATTTTTGGTCACCCCCTTTGTATCAGTGAGCCACTATTAGCCCATATAAAAATACACTAAGTGGTGTTTTTCTTCTGTGTCAATTTTTAATCAAAGCTCCTTATCTCATTGCCCAATTATTCTTTTATATTGCAAAGTACATCATGAAAGTGTGATTGCATGTTTCACGTGACTGCAGGATTACACCACAGGTGTTTGATATAAAAGTTGAAACATATCAAGCCTCTTTGTGCTCCTGTCTGGCTCAGTGTGACAAAGGTTACAGAGATAATGTGACACAAGACTGAAAGCTGTTCAACAGATTTGGTTAGTCAAGTGCTTTAATTAAACTAATCGCTGTGTATTTTCTATGTTGGTAAGTCAGAAGTTATAAAAAACAAATGAAAAACATGTTGATCCTTACTGATGCAATATTTTGTGCATACCAGGTACCAAGGAAATACTTACCCCCAGCTAAATCGCAATGATCTCACTGAACTAAAAACAAGTGTGGCTCAAATTATGTTTAAATAAAATTCTGGCTTCTGTGCTAAACATAGCAGTGAGACAGGCAGCTCTCCTCAAAGAGGTGAATAATATCAGACTTGACTCAGTTACTAGGAAAACTTCCATGCAGCTACTTGTTGAGCTCAGTGCGGGAAAGACGGTAAAAAACACTGTTTGTACTTTTCTACCTAACAGATATACTATACTGTTCAGAAATAATTAATATTTCTGGTTGGGTGCCTCAAGTTTCAGCCCTTGGCCCAGGTCTTTTCTGCTTGGATATGCTCACTCTGTCATCTGCAAACATGGCATCTGTCCACCCAAACTGCTTGTGCTGCAGCTCTGCAGCTGAATATTGATTAAGCCTCGTTTTTGGTGTTCTGCAATAATGATTACAGTGTGTTCTTGTTTATGATTTTTAACATACTCCCTTTGAAAGCTAAAACACAGTAACCACATATATGGTCAAAACTGAGCTAAGACCAAGACACCTTATAATTTGTTATATCAAAGAATTTATGAGAAAAAATCCAACATGAAGCGTTCAAAAGAACTAAAAATAGAGGTAAAAAAACAAACTGCAGTGAGTGACTGCACTCTGGCTATGTAAGGGTTTGGAGAGATAGCCTTAGCTAAAGCTAGTTTACCCTCCTTTTTTGGTTTCCTGGAGCTGAAAAAAATGTTTCTTTATAACTGGGTTTGGTATATATTAAGCAAGGTTTTGAAAGGTTTTATGTAAAATTTGTGAAAATGTATAATCAGCAACTTATATATTTGTAAGAAAGTTTGGCAAAAATCCAGCTTCTCAGTTTCTGATGCTGCTTCTTTCAGCGATACAATAAAGAAAAGGCATATCAGTTCCCAGTAATAAGTCCCAATATATCATCTTCATGGTCAAGCTTGATACTTACTTTCTATTTAAATAAGGCTCTCCTCTTTGATCTCCCATTATGCTCCCATTAAATTCTTAATCTATTTGTGCTTCACAGTTGTGCGCTTATCAGTTTTTTCAATACTGACACGTGCACATATTGTTATTTCAGTTTGGTTTTATTTCTTGGAAGTTGAGTCATACAGTATTGCCAGCAACGGATTTCACAACTCAAATTCTGTTTACTTACTGTAAGCATCATGCCAGAACATTAATATAGGTTTTGGTAAAGAAGTAAAAGTTGTGATTTTTTTCATAGGTCATTTTTCTCTTTACTAAACAGTTGCACAACAAAGATAATGAAAGTGAGGGAGAGAAAAGGAAAGGAATCATACAGAATCTAGGAATGGATGTCGTCCAAAACCATGCAATCCAAAACACGTTGCTGGTAATTGCCAATGTGCTACGTGAACCATCCACCTGACCAAATGGTAACCTTATTTGTTTGTTACTGTTTTAGATTAGATTAGATTGGATTAAATGAGATAATAATGTTGATGACAATGATGACAGGAAAATTGAACTATAGCACGAAAGAAATGCAGATAAGA
Organism: Nannoperca obscura; assembly: GCA_036024295.1. Taxonomy (NCBI): domain Eukaryota; kingdom Metazoa; phylum Chordata; class Actinopteri; order Centrarchiformes; family Percichthyidae; genus Nannoperca; species Nannoperca obscura. The sequence continues at coordinate 58,783 of JAVQJL010008701.1, read as the reverse complement.
ACACAAAAATAGAACACGATAATACAAGAAATAATTATCATTTATAAGATAAAGATATAGTGTTATTTGTTTGTTCTGTACAAAAGTTCAAACTGGAAGGCTTTCCATGCTGCACGTGTTTTTCCTCTGTCAGCTGCACAATAAACTCTCCTGAGCCAGATTCCAAGATGCCTTTGATCACTGATCTCAATCACTGACTGGGTAATTAATCCTGTCTGCATTCAGCCCAGGTTTTCAAGAAATGTCTGCATCAGAAGTAAAAGAGTGTCAAAATATATATTCCATTCAAGCCAAAACAACAGAGTGGAGATTCATCTCTATTTGCCTCAGATTATACAAGTAGCAACCTGACTGGATGATTCACAGATACTAGGAACTTACAAGGATTTCTTACAGACAGACAATACACACATTTTCCCTCCAGAAAGGTTTATGGTCCAAGGAAACCTGCCAATTATGGATTCCTTAACAGAAGAAACATAATTGTAACCCGCCTGACTGTGGACGCACACACAAAGTTGTCAGAGACGGTTTTCGTCTGTATTATTTCTCTGTACTATTTCAAAGGCAAAGAGGAACCCCATCGATTTTACACATCGTAGTTGGTTTACAGGTCTTGGGGAGTACAACTGCCTATGTGTATCCAGAGGGAGCAGATAAATTGCCGTCACTTAAGTCAGCGTCGATTGGGGACGAAGACATTAAAGTACGCACATTTTTGGAGTGTGGAGTTAGAAAGAAGTGAGCTTACCAGACCTCTGTAGGTCCACTCCTCATATCTGCTTCAGTCTAGCTGCTCAAGGCTACAGTATCCGCTACTAGCATTTCAACCAGGGGAGAAGAGTCCAACAAGTGCAATGCTGAATTTGCACATTACTCTTTGGATTAATGTAGTTATAAAGTGAGCCTCAGGATTTGTAAGATTACAGAAGGAAAAGCTCCTCATCTAATTAATTGGGCTTGTGACAAGAAGGTAGCCAGTTTGATCCCCAAACTAGCTAAATAAATATGGGTGCTTCACGTCCCTCCCTCATTACAGCTGCTGAGGTGTTCTTGGTCAAGGCCCATAACACCCAACTGCTCAGTGGCCACCAGATCAGACTGTGGTTGAACTGGGCAGCTGCCAAGTGTGTAACTGGAAGGGCGTTCCTGAGAAAGGACATTGCTCCCAGTGAAACTACCCTAAAGGTAAAGAAAGAACTACATTGTTTACATCAGCTTGCAGGCTGCTTCCTGTAATTTCAGGCGGCATGATGGGTATTGTAGTCATTTTCGTATGTATTGTATTTTTCGTAAATAAAGTAAAAAAGAAAATATACAAATCAAATATAACTACTTGTGGGCTTGTAAGCTTGTTGCTTTTATCTTGTTCACAAAGTTTCAGTTATGATATTGACTCAGTTCATTAAATATGTGCTTACACCCTTCTTATGTTATCTTAAGTGTATTTGACTAGCAATGTGCAGCCCATTGTTTTGTTTCAGGTGTTTTGTCTTATTGTAGTGAGCAAATATCAAACACGTGCAATTTGTAACGTGTATATAAATAAATAATAGACACATTAAATACTAATAACTCACAAATTCATTCAAGTCATGCAAAATTAATATCTCTGTAGAAAATCTACATTTGACTTTGTTATTCTTCTTGTGGGTGGAGGAGCTGCCTCTCTGGCTTAGCACTCAACCAACAAATCAAATTTAGGAGTTGGGTTAATTCAAGTGTAATTTTAGTGCAAAAGCTAGAAGCACCAGAAGGACAGAAGGAGACAGCAGCAGAATTAAGAGAACTCCCACTGCACAAAACCCCAGAGGTCCTTACATAATCGAATGTCCTACAATAAAGATGTAACATTTGAAGTTACTGTTATTTTTATGACGTAAGTGTCACACCTTATAATGTTTCAGGGTTTAAGGATGTTTTCTTCTGACATGATAGTGTTACAAATTTATTGTAAAATGTTCATTTATTTGTTTCACATATTTCACTCAAAAGCACAAGAAATCAATTACACAAAACCAATCGAACATTATGATTTTAAAAACATAGAGTAAAATGGCAAACAATGACAACTAACTCACTAACAGTTACATCTATGAGCCAAACAGCAAATAAAAACTCACATGTGGCACAATGATTAAAAATGATTTTATGATATTCATTCGTCTCATTATTTACTTATTGAAATAAATGCAACAATAATATTTATGATTATAGAATAAAGATTCAAAGAAGAAGAGACATTTAATCAGTAGACAAGTTTTTTTCACTTCAAATCATTACATGAAATCAAAACTTCCTACACTAACTCTGTGATTGTGTGTCGGAAAGTATTTCTAATGAACTGCTGCAGTAAACGCTAATCTCCAGCGTAAAGTGGCTCATCGTTCCTTCAGTAACCATGTAGTCCAGCGCTGAGGACAAGTTAGAAGTTCTCATAGTGATGCATAAAATGGGCCTGATCCCTCTTGTTCATCTGCTGGCAAGCTTTCTCCACGCTCTTGGTCAGGCCAGGTGGGCCACAGCTGAATACACCCATTTTACTCACCTACAGAAAATAACACAAATTTAAAAGTTTAAATAATTCACTAATTTTGTGTCCAGGCTGGCATACCGGACAAAGTTTCAGACAAACATGAGGTACCTGAAGATGGATGAAAGACTGACCTCAGGGTGAACTTCCTGCAGTGAGCTGAAAAAGGACACCAATGGCGGACGGCCAAAGTGGGTGACAGACCGAAGGCCAGTGAAGAGGCTGCGGTTCCTCACCTTCTGAAAGTGGCGCTCACACACGTACTGTCAACACGTAAAGACAATGGTGAGGGATCATTAGTGGGTTTTATTGTTATTTAATATTAAAAGAACACTTTTAGGAAATATGCGGTTCACTTTCTTTCTGAGAGTTAAATGATATTCATCTCATATCTCATAAGATATAACACGTAAATTGTGCTTTAGTGGCTAGTAGGAGCCAGGAGAAGCAAGAAAGAGAAAGAGCATATTTACTTACTATTCCTGTAATATACAAGGCACGTACTTAGGACTCAACATTAAAATATATGTTTTTAAATATTTAGTAGCAATTCAGTCAACTTTCTATTTTTTTACACTTGGAAATGGGAACTGCAGATCTCACCAGCATGGTGGTGCGGAGGTCGAACTTTTCGGCCACCTGAGTAATGTAAGTGTGGACTGAGACCAGCTCCAGGGTGTCCATCTCCTCCACCTCCCTGATGATGTCTGACACCCACTCAAACTGACGCTGTGTTCGTGTCACCCAGATGAAGTACACCTTCAAGAGATTGTTTATAGAGTGAGTTTCTTGCTTCAGGGAGGGATTCGAGAGAAAATGTCCTGTAGGTTTTAAGCCGCACCTTTTTACACTGAATCTTGGACTTCATGGAGGACTTAAATACCAGGTCTTTGAGGATGGAGGCGAATGGGGTAACTCCAATTCCTCCTCCCACCAGAACAGACACCTCAAAGTCAGTCCACTCCTGATGGCCCTCACCAAACGGCCCATCCAAGTACAACTTAGGACGAAATAAAATATGAATGTCAGTGTCATGAAAAGACAAAGAATGGAGAAGCAGATGAAATGATTTAAACACACAATTATCCTTTAACCTGCCTTTGGATAGGCTCCGAGATCGACCAGGCTTTCCTCTGTGTACAGCTCTCGGAGCTGGCTGGTCCAGGGCCCAACAGCTCGGATGTGCAGACTCAAGGTCTCTTCGTGAGGGGCTGACGTCAGTGTGAATGGGTGGTACTCATCTGTGCCCAACATCAGGCATGCAATGCGAACCCACTGGCCTGAACGGTACATGAAGCCCTGCGGTCGCTTGAACTGCAGATGTGTCACACCTACAGGTAGGACAGCCAAGTGTGAACCCGAATGCAGCACAACACAAGCATTAAGCCATTTTAGCGAAGACGATGGAAAGTGCAATTTAATTAGTGATATCTAAAATCTAGGAGAGACAGACAATAAGGACACAATTTAAATACTCCATGGTGATTTCCCAGAAAATGCTAAGTGTCACCTGAAGGAAGCAGCTCAGCTCTAACCACTGGGATCTCCAACTTCTTCCTACTCAAGCTGATTAGTTTGTCCAGCAGGAAGAGCAGCGCAGGTGGAATTAAATAGATGTAGAAATGGGGCTCTTGGAGCAGGGCGAAACTGCCATGAATAACTGTCTGTTGAATGAAAACAAAGCCAACATCACGCGTTTTGTAAAACTGCCTCCCATCATGAAAGCCAGCTGGCTACAGAGTGCATTTGGAGTAGTTTAAAGTCAGAAAGGTACTTACTAGAATGTACACGACAACATAGAGGTAATGCGTGATCCAAAACCCACGAAAACTGATACGCCGGAAATAGTGTGAGGCAAAAACATACATAAATGCAAAAGTAAAAAGAAGCAAGACACCAGTCATTCCTAGGAACCAGACAAAGCAGAGCAAAAAAACAAAATTATAGCATAATGTAACATGCTGTTTAATATCTATGTATCACTGAAAGTGAAAATTAGTTTCCTATGATACCTGGAACAGTTTGAAAGAACCACCAGAACCACTTCTGAGGAAGTTCAGACCTAAAATTAAAACACACTGTAAATCAGCTTACATTCATTTCTGCAAAGTATACAGATATCTGCTAAAATCAGGCTGATATTTCTAACATTACCCATTGTTGAATAAGATTTTGGGGAACAGACAAGACAGGATGCTGAGGTCGCTGACAGAGAAGATGTAGATGTTGACCACATGGCCCAAACTATGAACAACTACAGTCAGAAAAGAAATAAGAGTGAGCACACATAAATAAAATATACACAGGTGAAGACATCAAACTGTACTTTCCATTATTACTCTCTACTATCTTTTCCATAATACTTTGTCCTCTGGTCTACCAACTTGCTAGGATGATCGCGGTCATGGCCATGAAGCGATGGAAATCGATGGCAGCGTCAAAGGGGATGTATCGGTTGAGGAAAGTCTCTCGGCACATTGTGATGAGGTTGCGACACACAGTGAGGAGCATGTAGGGAAACAGAAAAGAGATGGCGGCCGCTGAGCCACGGGAGACAATGATGCCCACCACTGAAGTCTCAGGGACACCTGTATTATCGGCCAGCAAACCGTAGTCTGAAAAACAAGGATTTGAATCAGTTCGAAGGGGTCTTTTCAGAAAAGGCTCACACTCACAACAGAGAAGTGTCATGCTAAAGGTAAAGACGAACTATAATACATTAACATGACATGACGAGGAAGCAGAACAAGGAGAAGAATGACTTTTACTCACAGTAACATCTTTCAAGAGCCACTCCAGCTGTGATGCCGTATATGATGAGGAAGCAGACAATATGCCGGCGATAATTCTCAATAAAACGTTTGAACTCCTGGATCTTCTGCTGGATTGGGTTCCTTATGTACTGCTCACGCTTGGGCTTCACATAGACATTTGGAGTGTTGACACTTGACCTGAAATCATTCCAATCCATTAGAAATCAAATCCACTGAAATCCCTTTCAGTGGATATTCTTTGTTCTGTCTGTGATTTAGTTTTTGACCGTATTCAGGTTGCCCAAGCTACAGAGGAAGTACAGTAAGACAACAACCAGAACTACTAATCTGTTAAACTTCTCTGTGGGAAAAATATACCAATTTATAAAAACAAATTGTTTTATCAGTTTTGGTTCATTGTCAGACATTTTATTTTGCTTCCTTCACAAAATAAGTTACAGGAGCAGAAAAAAAAAATGGAACAAACTTTTTCCTTCTGCGTATCTCCTGTCCTTGTACCATGTTGCTGCTGCAAACAAAAAATGAGCAAGGTTGTAAGCTGTGATACGAGTGATATATAAATTAAAAGAATTAAAGTGGATCATTGTTTGTATCTGTAGCGACCAGCAGGAGTTGGTGCTTTTGCAGTCTGGTTGAGTGATTACAGCCCCTGTTTTCTTACCTGTTTGATGGACAGATGAAGGACACTCTCTGATCTCGACTCAGCTGCTTCTTTCCCTGTTTCTCCATCCCTGCACACACAGCAGAGGCACTATTTCATCAGACAAGGTCAGAGAAATGTGGATAAAAAAAGATATCCTTAGTCAAAACTTTCTCCAACCTTTGACATTGAGTTGAGCGAACTGAAGCTCCTTCTCGTGGTCCCGCAGGAGGAAGTGGAAGTCTTCCCATGTTATTTTCTCCTTGTCATCAAAGCCTGCGGTCTGCATCATGGCCTTGATGCCGTCCTCCACCTGGCTCTTTGACAAAGCACCGTTGGAGATTTCAATGAAAGACCTGCAACACATCAAAAAGGCAAAGATGAACCATCAGACAGAAAAAAAGACCTGGTGCAGTCATGAAAGAAAAGAAGAAAAATCTATCAAACCTGAGCATCCTGGCAAATTCTTCTTTTGTTAAGAAACCAGTTCCACCAATGTCATTCATGGAGAACATCAGTTTGGATTTTTCCTCAGGAGTCCCTGATTAAACACAAGTATCATCAGTTACATAATATTGGACTAGACCAACTACTGCAGCTGCTTTTTCAATTTAGCATTTTTAGATGTACGTGTTATGCAGTGCTGTAGATGACAGCACAGCTAGACACACAAACCAGCTTTAGTCTTTTGGAGTTGGGCATTTTACCTTTCATGAAGATCACCATCACATCAAGAAACTCTTGGAAGGAGAGGTAACCGTTTCCATCTTTATCAGCTAGTGTGAACATGGAGTTCACAAATAAGGAGTCAGACTTGAGGCCAAGTGCATCAGCAAACTCAGACGCTGCCAGCTCGCACTGAAGGACCTCTCTGGCTTTCTTGCTGGAAACGCCACTCAGGTCGCCGGCGTCACACTTCTCTATCTCCAAGACCTGTGCACCAGAGGGACACCGAGGGACAGTGTCATTATACCTCACTATATTGTCATTTGTAATATCACTGACATCAACTGAGGTTAATGTATGTCCATCACCGATGAGGTAACCGTCAAGACCAACAATTAGTTCTTTTGGCTTGGTGGTTGGACCTAATTTGACCTCAAACAAGGATTGACGACATTTTGTGGCTGAGCTTAAAGCTTCTGCCGCTGTAACAGAGCAGAGAATGAGGTAAACATCCACAAGCCAGAAGTACCTTAGAGAAAGCGTGTCGAATGAAAGTTTCTACAATCTGAGCCCTCTGCTCTTTGGTTAAAGCCTCCTTCAGCAGTTCCTCCTCTCTCATCTCCGTCACTCTAATCGCCTGCCTGGTGCATGTCACCCCCGACTGGAGATACTTGACAAATGTTGCACGTTTGCTCTCGTCATCAAAAAACAGCACCTGGATGTGTAAACAGGGAGCATCGGGGGGAGATTAACAAGACTGTAGGGAGATAAAACCTGATGTAGATCTGCAGAATCATGCTTGCATCAACAATTGGCTAAGTTTAAAAATAAGAGTAGTGAGAAAGCTGGATGTGCTTTAACTGCAAACAATCTTAAATGTGAACACAGAATTTGGTTGTAAATGCTTACACAAGATGCAGCAGCAGCGTTTTTAAAACCATTTTTCCCCCTACAACTTGAAATAGACTGCAGCTGCGTTTTCAGATCAAGAGCCTGAAAGTGCAAACCATCCACCTCCTTTTCACAGCTACTCACCAGGTCGTACTCTTTTGATACTTTGAGCAGCAGAGCTTTCTGGTGACGGTCGTTGGAGAGAAGGACATCTAGGCAGTCCTGGTTGGCCAGGTTGAGGCAGCGGTAAGCTGACCCAGATCTGTCGAAGACCTGCAGCCTCCTCTTGTCATCGACCTCCATACTGACGGGATACAGAGGTGTTTTATGGCCCTGCCACTCGTAGGCTGGAGAGAAAAAGCAGAGATGCAAGTTTGTCTAGTGTTTATAATTAGTCCACTATCAATTGAGTTTTGTAGCTGGTGTAGCTAATAAAAATCACGTTAGTATTTACCTGTCCCATATTCACACTTAATTAATATTATCAGCTCAGTTTTATAATTGTATTGATGTGTATGTGACAAGCGTATGTTGAAGACCAGCATAGCAGTAAATCATAGCTGCTGATAGTCATCTGATATGTATTAACAACTGAGTCAACTGTAGAATCTGACTTATAGATGTTATGTTTTTAAAAACACTGGACAGGGCAATTAAAGTATTAGAAGGATTTTTTTTAATCCCACAGATTTCATACCAGTGAGTCCCGCAGTTGGCTCGTCTGTTCTGTCACCGGCTTTTCTTCTTCTCTGGAACTTCCTGTACCTGTACTTGCGGAGATACGCCACCATGCAGGCCACCAGAAAGCTAACTGTGAAGGTAAAATAATCAAAACTGATAACTGTCAGTTTTACAATAACACTGCTGATGAGTGATCCCAGTGTTGTTGGTGCGCAAAAAGAGATGGATTAGTGAGTATCATACTGACCGACAGGAAAGAGGAACAGGACAATGATGAATATCCCAAAGCCAGCTTTGCTCCCATCAAAGTAATAAAGTTTGGTAGCATTAGTGCAGGGATGGAGCACTGATTCATTTAGTTGTGTGGGTTGAGGACAGGGGTCACCTAAGGCAACAGAGATACAGTTTTTTAATCCATTTATTAAATATAATATATCACTGTTTCATAAGAAATCCTTGTTTGTTTATGAATCAAATATAAGAGACGGTTTACCATCGTTCCAGAAGAAGACATTATTTTGTATATCAGTGGCTTCTGCACTTGTCACTGCAATAAGGACGTCATAATAGGTCACATTGCGGATCTTCTGAATCTCCTCATCTGTGAACAAACTGGAAAACACAACTGTAGTAAGATGACTGGCACACATGAGTGTTATCACTTACAGCAATACGAATAAACCACACAGTATTGCAGGATTAGATACTATGACGGCTTTTTCTGTTCTGAAAGTCCATCAGAGAGGAGCTTACCCATTCTGTTTGTTCTCGAACCAGAAGCGGTCTCCGTTTCTGATGCGTTCAAACTGGTCCAGGATAATTGCAGAGAAAACTGGACCTGGACCATCAACAGACTCCAGCAGTCCTCCAGGGAAGAGCTCCAGTTTTGAGATGTCTCCGTTGTACAGTTCAGCGACATCGTGGACCAACTGTCGGAGCAGAACACAAGACACAGTTTAATTCACAGGATTACTGTTATTGAACTTTTTGATGCAGTTCATGTCTGATCATTTTTTGCTTCAGAGACACTAGGTTTTACCTGTGGGTTGGCCCTGTTAAGCTCAGGGTTTATGTCTTCAAATGTCTTTACAGGAGACAGATCCAGAGCTTTTCTGACCTCATTGTAACTACGAAGGCCAAAGTCTCTTCCTCTTTGGACGGTCATGGCCACCAGATCCGATCGGGTGAACCTTAGTGGTCCATACATGAAGTCTGTCAGGGTGCAAATCAGAGCAGAGCAGTGAATATTAGTTTACAACTAGAAAAAATGTTCATGAGTGATATGTACAGTTATTTAAGTTATTGTAAAGGTCTGTTTTATATTTACAATTGCTAGACTTTTTTGGTGTATATTTTTCATTGTTATGCACCACAACACCAAGGCAAATTCCTTGTATGTGAAAACCCACTTGGCAATAAAACGTTCTGATACAGGCAGTGAATAAGAAGGTATAAACACCTCTCAGGTCCTCCACAACAATATTGTCTTCTCTCTCTGCAATCTGGGAAGCCATGCCCATGAGGAGGTTGTCTATGTCCTGGCCTGTCTTCACATCAACTCCCTGGAAACAAAATGACTAAAGCATTAATAAGTAATACATAATTTGTCAAGTATATTGTAGAGAATCCATCTTCATCCATCACAGCAAGTATTTGTTCATATATATATATAATATTCATTAGGCTAGCACTGAATATATAATGAAGCATGTAACTGAGAATGTATCGAAGCTAAATGTGTTCAGTTTAAGACTTGATATGTCTTGTATCAATGTAAAAACATTAAAGATTCAAGTCCCACAAAAACTTAGCTTTTTGTGATTTGTATTTAAAACAATGGCAGAACAATTCGGGTTTACTTTCCTGCCTCTGAAGCCACAAAGATTTTGGGTCAAATCCTGCCAGAGCTTCTCTGCTGTTCTCTTTCTGTACTTTCCCACTGTCTCCATAAATAAACAATTGCACTAAATGTGACTTTGCTGCCTGCTCTCATTTTAAAAAGTAATTATAGTACGACTTACAGTTAAGGATGTTTAAAAAAGTAACCTGTCTGTGGTAGACTGTGGGGGAGAAGGTTTGTGGTGATACTTATAGTATTTTAATGAGTTGTTAACTTAAAATTTTTTTTGTGCACAAATGCAGATGTAAGATCATAATATACCTGACGTTTCCAAAAACTATTGCAAAGACGCATTGCTGGTGATAAGCTGCCATCTATGTTGACAACCTTCTGAAAATGGCAAGTTCTGTTTCTGTAGGAAAAAGGAGAGTCAGTGTGGATGGTTTTATTTCTGACTGTTAGTACACTCTATTTTAGATGATGTCTGACACTGTTCACAGTGGCACATTGACAATATTACATTCAACTAAATCCCACTTATTATAGTGACCTTTTATTTTTGTACTGTGCGGGAAAAAATAATTCTACCTCATGTAAACACCAGGTGGGGCCATAGTCATGCCAAATCGTATGGCAGCAACTTGAAACTCAGGAGAGATCCCCGGGTCAACAAACTTCTGGTAACCTGTATATAGATAAATTAGAATATAACACAAAACAATAGAAGGAGAACAAAATAACTAATAAGTAAACTACAACCTGAATTGAAAACAATTTTCACGCTATATCATCATCCAAATGGTCAAAGTGAGGCAACAAAAGCAATACAGCTATGAAAAAGAGCGATTAAGGTGATAGGCGCATCTGTAACTTTCTTCAGTTGCGGGTGCCTATTCAGCAGAAGAAGGAGACTTAGGTTGATGCTTTGCTGACAGAGCACATATTTGTCAAACACCACCAACGATAGCTCACCTCACCACGGCTTGTGGTCACCAGTGCATTACATGTTGCCCTCCACTTGTACGCACACGCACTCTGGCTGAGTCTTACCTGGGTAAGGAGACAGCTTTTCGTCACCAAGATATCCAGGCAGCCATTCGTAGAGAGCAATATTCTGTGTGGGAAAAATAGGAGGGATAAAAGTTACTGCAGATTTTTTGAATGCACACTAAAGCTGATCATAATAGTACAGGGTTTGATGATAATATATCCTGCAAGCAGATTATTTTTATTATTTTTTTGAACAGTTTCTACATATAGTATAAGAAACCTGATTTTATGATTGTAGCTTGCTTTTTTAGATTTGATATAATATGTATAATATTATATATATATATATATATATATATTATATATATATAATGTTTTTTAATAAAAGTAAAAAAGTAATAACTTGTGTGTAATGTTTTTCAGGGCAGTTCTTGCAGAGGCATAGACTCGACTAATCAAACAAGTGAGAAATGATGCATCAACCTTAAACTAAAACCCTCAATTTCCTCCATAAAATCACGACCACCTGGAGTTGATGCAACCTCACTCTTTCCAGAGTGCAAATTAAATCACCACCTCTGCAGCGAGAGGATTACATGGAGACTTTTTCTTCTACCTGGAATGTGGCCACAACGATCTTCCTGGCGTTTTGAAACAGCTTTTCGTCTGCCCACTCTGGGTGTTCCTCATGCAGTTTGGAGGCTACATAATTGTGGTAGCGAAACCAGATAATCCCCTCTGCTGCCGTGAACATGTTCTCATTGGCCCAGGCATTTCCCAACTCTGGACACAGAAGATGGCACAAATTATAGGGAATTCTGCAATTCCATCATGTCAATTAACATCAGCTGCAACTCAAAAAACAGAGTATGCTGTGCACGTAACATTTTTTATACAGAAAACTGCCCCAAATTCACAAATAGCTTGCACCATATGTGTATAGTGCGACGCATCCTATGCATTAATTGATGAGGATCTCTGACCACTAATGGAATCATAATTTGGTTTGTTTTTAAGGACGTGACTACAGAGCGGTGACAACAGGAGAAGATCCTCCGCCTCCGCCCCAGATAATAACTACGCACCTTCAACAACACAAGCAACAAAACACTGGTTTCATGACACTGGAATGGCATCCTCTGTGCTATACAGAGAAGGATTTACTGTGGTGAGTGTGACATGCCATTTAAACAATAATTAAAGAGTCATAAGATACGTCAGACATGGCCTCTCTTGACTCAGACTTGCAGGCTTCCACCTTGATCAAAGTAGACCCGGGATAAATAATATTTGCAAGAGATTCTTGCTGTTTGTTTTCTGCAGCTTGCAGTATCGATTGGGTGGACATTGCCACACACAGTGTGAAAAGACAGATACCAGATTGTTTAAAGGTATGGTTCGCCCAAATTCAATTTTAACTTGAGTAAAATCTATGCATCCATAGTTTTGGTGTGATATGCTGAGCTCTACATGAAATGCAACCAGTTTGTGAAGCTCAAAACGTCAAAAAGTTACATCTGAAAAATTCAAAAGCAACATCCGTTTCCAAATATAATGACCTGCTTTCACTGGAAACTGCTTTTTTAAGGGGGCGCTGTGGACAACTGTGAACAGCTGTATCATACTACTTGAAAAGAGACATTACTGTTGAGTTTTGCTGCTTTAAAGGGAATAACTTAAATGTATCTGAGCTCCACTGCTTTACGTTGAGCCTCAACCAACATACCTTCAATAAATCACACTTAATATGTTTGGATGTACTGCACTCCAGGTAAGAAGGAAATTATGTTTGACTGTGCTTTTAAGTGAACTGTTCCTTTAATCAATGACATACAGTAGGAGTCAGTATAGTGGCCCTTTAATAATGATATAAACACCACTGTCTAAATTTAGTATTTGGTGCAGGTAAGATCTTAAGTATAAAGTATAACATGTCTCACCATAAAGGCCATCGGGTCCATTGTCCCCTGTAGAGGGGTCAGCGGCGCTCCACATGAAACTGTGTCCTGTTGCTTCATTTGGCAGTTTCCACTCAGAGCCTGAAGTCAAGAGCCCTCCAGAGAAGCTTCTCAGGGAGTCAGACCAGGACGTGGAGGGGCCATAGATGGAGCTGCCATCTATCCATGCTGTCACCAAGTTCACCTGCATGGGTTGTATTTTTTTTTCTCAAATTATTGCACTTCGAGACAGGAAAATGTAGTGTTACATAATGCAAAGAGTTGCATTTCTTAATGTACTATTCACATATACAGTGAAATGTAAAATAGTAAGCCTAAAGGTGTAACTTCATATTGACAAGAGTCTTTCATCAGCACCTGTGTGCGAGGATTACTGGGACTCTGGCCAGACTCTTTGTCCCATGGTCCTCTCTGGAAGGGCAGCAGGACGTTTCCGGTGGCAGTAGGGTCAAATATGGGGTCACCTATTGGGACTGGGATGTTCATGAACTCAGGTGGACACCCAGGAGTTCTTGAGTCAAACATTTCAAAAGTCACATGATAACCTGAAAAGTCAACATAATTGTCATTACTACAAAAAAAAAACATTCACATAGAAAGTTCAGGTAAATATCTCGACATATTATTGGTTTAGTATCAGCTTTAATAAAATCTGACTCAGTATCGTCTTTAATGATAATATTAAAATCTTAGACCTGTGTTGAACCTGCATTTCGCTAAGACATGGGTGGGAAATATCTTTTTTTTCACTTCAGTGCAACAACATGCATTATGTATTTACCAAAGAAGAGAGAGAGCACGGTCTGGTTGCGTGTTGAGGGCAGACCGGAGGGCCCCTTAGCCAGCAGGCTGCTCAGTCTGCGGGGATTTGGCAGCAGCGGCTCCTGCACAGCTTGGTAGACTCCGTCCCAGTAATGCGCTGGCACGAGGCGCACGAGGTGAGAACCTGCGCGGGCACAAACACACTGCGGTGACCAGGTGTGTTGGCAGGCTGCTGCAGATACTGCTGTTGCTGCTGCTGCACAATTTGGCAACTTACCGACAGCTCCGCGTCGAGGATTTCCCAAACTGTTGTACCAGCCGTCAAAGCGTGGAACCTCCCAGGTTATTTCACAGCGTGAATCTGTCCAAGACATGTCGAGCATTTCTTACTGCAAATGGCTACTTTAACTGAGTGAAGTGGCTCTGAATATGAAGTACAACTTCTGTCCACTTACGTTCACTGACACAGAGCACCAAGCCAACCACTGCACAGATCCTCCAAACCCATTTACGCAAATCCATTGATGCGAGAGATGCTCCTCTGCTCAGTCCGCAGACAAGAGGAGTGAAGAGCTTCTGGAAAGTCAAGGTAAAGGTAACTGACATTTGCTATTATATTTCCATGTAATATACTTTGTTGATTTGGCAGAAAAAACAGGAAGTCTAACAACAGAGTGGACGCCTTTTGCCTGCTTGAATGACCAGCAAAAACGTTACAAAACGTTTCTTCCTCGTCATGTACGTAGACTGCATCCAAAGACGAAGTCCAGTATTCCTTTATCTCTTTTTATTTGATAGGAAAAGATGAAATAGTTGAGTCTTACCCACTGTAGAGGCTGAAATGTGGTGCAGAAGACGTGGTGCAGGTGAGGGATGGTGCAATACTAAAGCCAACATGTGTTGCACACCTTATCACAAACTGCATGTGACCTGTGTCGCCCATATGGGAATGGTCATTTTTGGATCACACCTCTTTTCCACAGTGTTCCAGTAAATGCATCCTCCTCCTCAGCCACACAAAGGGGTCTGGTGGTATAAAAGAAGTGTATGTTCCCTCAACATTCACACTTCACAATTCTTTCGTCCTGGTCTTTCAACTATTGGGTAAGAAATATCTTTTGTATTTTTACCTTTTCTGTGTTTGATTAATTGTTTTTTTTTAAATGTGTCTTCTCATTTAGGTTCAAATTAATGCATTAAAATCAGGATGCAGCCAAATAGATGTAGATATATAGATGTATAGAATTGCATGCTTTTGTGCATTAAACAGATGCATTTATGTCTCTGCAGTAAAGATACACAGTGCCAGGAAATGTTAGATGATTTTAGGCTACACAGCATTAACAATGTCCCATCCCTTATCTCTCATCTACTCTTAGGAACAAGATGCTGCTATCTCTTCATCTAGAGGAAACTGAGAACCCCACCTCTAACACTGTCTTCTCTGTTAAACTGTCTAGTCTCGGCTGTATCTGTAAGATCCGGAGCTAAGATGACTTTCTACGATGACATTTACCCATTCTACTCTCTACAAAGGACCTCCTTCATCTTCAGTGGCAGCTTGCTCACAATTATTCTGGTCTTCCTTGTGCTAGCAGTCAGTCTTCTTCTCATTCTGCCAGGGATACGAGGGAAGTCGGTGAGTGCAACCCATAAGATAAACTATTACTCACTGCAATCACATCACAAAACCTCATGATCGTTGTCTCCTTCTGTGCTTGATGGGTTTTGAAAGTGCAAAATAAGGACAACATCGCATTTCAATGCCATAAATTAACTGTGCTCGCCTTTTTTATTCAATACGCCTGAAATAATTTGAATTCTGCTCTCTCTTCCTGTCAGAGGCTGTTCTGGATGTTCAGAATAATTATCAGCTTGTTCATAGGTGTGGTGATAGTGGGTGAGTTTAGTATTCTTATCATTTTTGCTGAATAAATCACAGAGTTTCCTATTCCAGCCACCATCATTCACCTTTGTGTCCCGTGTTCTCCGCAGCGCTCAATTATACTAACGACTGGGCTGAGGCCAGAATGACCACTAATGCCACCTACAAGTCTTTCAGCAATGCAGTGGTTAATGCCGAGATCGGCCTGCATGTTGGACTGTATGGCATTAATGTTACACTAAAAGGTGAGTCACTGTTGCTGCTGTTATGTGTACATTTTATGAATAATACCATGCACTCACTCATACCGGCAGCTTTAATTATTTTAACTTGGATCTTTGATTAAGATGTTGGCTCAGTAGTCTTATCAAATTTTCCTGCAAGTTCTGTCATAAAAAGTAAAAAACACAACTCCAGGTTTTGAAATAACATGTCAGTATTCTCGCTCTGCAGTTAAATAAGTCATAAAAAAAAATCTTACTTGTATATGAAATATGAAATCTGTAATCTGCATGTGCATAAATCTGCCCCTCTTTTCCCTCTTAGGGAGTCCTGTTGTACAGTTCAATGAGACCATTGACTACAATGAGATGTTCAGCTGGCATGACACTATTGAAGAAGAGTATGAGGAAGCTCTGGAGAAAGGTTTACCCAACCCAATCCTGTACATCGCTGAGAAATTCACCCAGAGTAGCACATGTGGACTCATCTTTCAGTACAGATACTCTGGACAATACGCCTCTGCAACCCTCTGGTAACACAATCAATACCTGCTTACAGTTTTCAAGTTATATTAATGTAGTCAGTTTCAGCTGGTGGTTGTTAAAAGTATCAATAATTAAAATGGCTCCACACTTTCACAGGACGGCGTTTTGCTGCTGGATGCTCGCCAATATCCTGCTCTCCATACCGGTCATTCTGTACGCCGGGTACATGATGGTGGCCACCGCTGCCTTCATCTTCTTCTCCATGGCCTCCTTCTCCACCATCATGAACGTGCCACAGTGTGTTTTCTCCATTGGAACTGACTCCTTTGAAACCGAGTACAGCCATTCATTCTGGCTGGCTCTGGCTACAGGTAAAGATAAGACGCTGCATATTCAGTTTGATATGTTTTGTATATCAAACAGGCGTACAAAGCCTACTGAAGTGTAATGATTTTTACTAACTGAAAATTATTTCCAGGTGTGCTGTGCACCATCATTGGTATTCTGGTGGTGATGTTGGATTTCCTGATACCAGAGAAGATAAAAGAGGCTTTCAGTGTCGACAGTTATGAAGATGAGGACGATTGTTATGGGGAGGGCTACTTGAATTCAGTTTTCCTTGATGGAGTGACAATTTCGCCATTGACATCAAATGTCAAGATGGTAAGCTGGTGAATCTGAGAGGGAAATACTTTAGTCATTCTTTTACAAGCAGCAACAGTGTACTATCCTGTTTTATGAATTAGTTGGAAAACTTGACTTTGATTTAAATGTATTGCTGCAAAATACATATTCAATTTTAAATTGGGACATTTAAAAAATGTGACCAATGCAGTATTAATAAGGGTAATTATAATAAAATGAATCACTGCGATTATGGCCACCACAGCATATATACATCCTGACTCCAGAGCACTGCATTTTTGTGCCCATATATCATAAAAAATATTTTTCCTGCCTTTGCTGCTTATTGACTGTGTTTTTTTCTGTGTTTTAGGAACACATATGAAGGTTTCCTTCAGGAAGCTTCTCCAACCAATTCTTGTATTATATACAATATTTCTGCTGACTGTGTGAATTCTACACCTGTTTTAATTATCTATGTGAACCTGGAAGGGTTGTGTTGTAAATAATAACTGTGAATAATTGTATTTGTAAAGTTCATTGTCATGTTGAAGAAGTTGTAGAAGTTGAAGAAGTACATTTTTTAAAGTTGTATGGGATCCATACAATATGTGTAAATACACTAATATATGAATTATAGGTCTGTCATTGTTCAACTGTTTTTTTCATTAGAAATGTATGATGAGCCAAAATAATTGTTAGTTTCATATTGATCACTTTGATATTTAATAGCATCTTTATGATTTCTTGCAATTCCTACACATTTCCATGGCAACATGGCAACATGTAGTTTAATTTGTGCACATTTTCTGAGCGGTGTCACTGGTTGAAGTATTCTTCTTTCACGGCTTCTGAGATTCAAATAAATGTGAAAACACGAGAGGAAGAATGAATAACTGCTTGAATAAGAACAATACGATTAGTCTCTAATCCAGGCAAATGTACTTTATGTTGTCTGTCTGTAAGTACTCTTTTGCATTAACACCTTAATAAAACAAAAAAACAACAACAAGCATTCAGCAGTGAGATTGTATTCTTAGTGTGGTATAACATTACATTCATTCAGATATGTATATTTTGATACATTCTTGTACTGCACGCTCTGGTAAAGGTAATGCTCACCCATACTGTATGTCTTTGAAACGTAGGTGTGTCTTTGGCCTTCAGTGTCACCATAATACACATAGTTCAGTGCCTTTGTACGGCATATTATTATTTTCTTTTAATATTTACTGTAATAGATTATCATGTCAGACTGAGAATGAATCCCTGGTCATTAATTCCTCATAATAACATGCATATACTGTAGGAGTAATATGGCCTTCCCAACCAAGTCCTTGAGTAATCCAAAGTATTTATAGTAGAAGTACATTTTTAAACCTCATACACATTATAAAAATGACTAAATAAAAAATAAATGTACTAATTTATCTCTTCATAAGAAAATAATCATGACCTTAAAGCTACTTCTCTTCACACACCAGAAACTCACGTATAGTACTACAGTATTCACATTGTAAGGCCATTATGACAATGTAATTCAAGATAAAACCTGAAAATGAGAACTGGATGTTCTTTACAGCATTGCAACAAGAGGCCGGAGAAAAAAAAAATGATAGAAAAATAAATTCTCCTCGTCCCACTGAGCCACCTGTCCATCATCTGTCCATCCCCTCCACGCAGCCAGACATGCAGAACTACAGTGGGCCGACACATGAAGGGTCTCTATATGTAGAGAGGCGTCTCCTGTCCTGTCAGAAGTCTGAACATCACAGCAGGCATCGTCTTCATGTTGATCTGGCAGAAGGGCAGAGATGGGAGCAGCGAGTACGATTACACTGTCAACTCAAGAGCCCATTAATAGAGGTAGAGTTGTAATCACATCACTTGAATCCGGGCCTAATCTGTGCCACCGGAGAGACAGAAGACACTTTGGATCCAATACTGACAAATCATAAGCTTTTATGGCTTTAATGAAGATATATTTTGGGTGAAACTGGGAAAACACACAAATACAAAATCACAGTATGTTAACAGCTGGCGAAATGTGTCAGCAATGAAGCAGACTGAGAATTATTAATAAAAAAAACGACCTGGACACAAATTAAGTAATTTGTTTATAATAAACAGAGAATAATTTACTTGGGCTTGAATCTACAAATGAAATGAATAGGGTTAAGCATTAGACATTTTGGGAAATACAGTTAGATGAAAAGACTGACACCACTCTAATATTTGTATGATAAATATGAGGCAGTTAGCTTAACTTAGCTAAAAGACTGGAAACAGGGTCTAACAGCTAGCCTGGCTCTGTCCAAAAGTAACAAAATGTGCTCTTGTCTTTATGCTAAGCTAACCAGCTGCTGGTGGTAGCTTCATGTTTACTGTACAGGCATGAGAGTGTTATAGATCTTCTTATCTAACCTTCAGCAAGGAAGCGAATAAGCATATTTCTCAGATGTCAGACTACTTTTTTAAAACACAGCATCCATTGTGTTTTTTCTCGATTTTATCTTTTGCATAAAGATTTAGATACTTTACTCTGTCCTTCTTACCAAGGGCTTTTGTGAATATTATTTATTGACTGAATGTGTGCCGAATTCTTGTATGTCCCAATAATCTGGGCCCGTAACCAATCTACGTAAAACTGATCCAATCTGTACGTATATCTTTAAAAGTCCTGGTACAGTGATTTGTGCGGTGCAGTAATCAGTGAAAATTGCCATCTTGTGACACGAGGAGTTCTTACCTCACCCACCGAGACAGACAGGGTTTGAACAATCTTCTCGTGTGCCATGGCAACAACACTCTGACCATTTATTTCAATGATTCTGTGGCCAACACGAACACCGCCTCGCTCAGCGATGCCACCTCGCATCAGACTGCAAATCTGTGGATGTGAAAAATACATTTTATATGTAACTGTATATGTACTGTAGCATACATCATCTTTAAAACCAGTGGTGCTCTTCAGAAGTTGTCAACCATTCATTTTGAGCCTCAACCTAAAGTTTAACCTCATGCTTCATACTAGCAAGGGCTTACTCACAATGCCATTCTGCACACTGAAACCCAGCTGGAACTTAAGATCAGGTCTCTTAATGAGGACGGTGGTGACAGGAGGGCAGCTCACAATACTCAGCTTTACCTTCACCTGATTCTTCAGACCCTGGACCATGTCCCCAAAAAACAAGAAAACACATTAATGTTACAGTAACATGTCCAAACATGAAAAGACCAAAACCAACAATGAGTGTATCCCACTAACAACTTGCCCCGAAGCCAAAGCCTGATATAGCTAATTCCTCTGTGCCATAAAGCTTCATTGGTGTCCAAAAAAAGTTACTTTCCAAGTGAAGACAGAATGAATACTGAATATGTAAAAACTGAAGGCGCCTTTATACGCTCCGTACCTTGATGATACCCTGACAGGTGGCAAGTGGCAGCCCCACCAGGCTGGTATCATTGATGGACATAATCTGGTCTCCAACACTGAGTTTTCCAGAGCGAGCAGCAGGGCCGCTGTTCAGCATACTGGCCAGGATGACGGTGGGCAGAATGGAACCCCAACCAGACTCCACAATCACCACACCAAGGCTTTCCCCTTTCTGCTTCTCCACATACAGCTGGAACGCAGAATACAAGCATTTCTTAATCCTTTTCAAGCATATTGTGAATTTCACATGTCAGAGTTTCGAAGATTTATGAGATTCTGGTAAGAGGCATTTATGTTAAGGGAAATCCATCAATCATAATCCACAGTTCCCCCACAGTCAAACAAAAAATGTTGCACCTCTTTACAGTTGTCTGAGTTTGAGAAATGGACAAGGTCATCGTGGTACATTTCCTGGGAGTTGATTATGTCACTGTATTGTTTCTGGCTCAGGTCGGTCGGGTTGATGCCATTGGCTCGCAGGAATTCTCTGTAGGCCACGCTAAAAGCCTGACCGATGGACTGTGCAATGAGCTGCGCCTGTGGGAAGGGGAGCGTTGGGGGAAAAAAAACTACTCATTTGACAACAGCAAGGAGGTGATCAAAATGGTTTAAGTGACCACGGAACAAATATCACAAGCAAAACACAAAATGTATGTGCAGTTAGGCGGCAAACACTTACATCCTCTGACTCAAAGACATAGCAGATCATCCTGTACTGACTCTTCCCTTCGCTGGCAGAGTCTGGAGATTCGGAGAGATCCTCTGATGAGGCCTGAGACATGCGCCTCCGTGCCATCAGAACCACAATACTGCCGATGTCCGCGATATAGGAGATGGTACGCAAGGCACTGTCCATCATTGTCTCCTATGTGGAGCAAACAACGTGACAGTCATTACTCATTATGTCTGAAAATAGATTCGCTAAAATGATTAAACACAGAAAGGAGGCTGAATCAACACACACAGATGTAACAGTTACTAACCTGTGTGTCAGCATTCAGCACTTTGACAGCTTTGGTGGAGATAAACAGGTCCACTTCTGTCACCATTTGAGAGTCTTCATCTTGGCTCTTTTAAACAAATACAATGTTGTTTTAATCAGACATTTTATATTTCTGTACTATAATCTCCCAACGCAAACTTTCAGCTCATTAACAAGAAAACCAACATGGGCAGGTGAGCAAAAAAGGCATGTAACAGCTCCACCGTGTGGTAGCAAAGTGACTCTGCCGCATGGCTTACCCTTAAATAAGTCAGCAGGCCATCCAGGAACATATGCACTTAAGTAATCCATTCATTTGTTGCAATCCAAAGTAAAAGGCACTTTGGGAGCACAAGCCTCTACAAGTGCCTGGCTGTTATACCCAGAGACATCGGTTTAAATTTTTAAACCTGCAAGCACACTTTCAAGATCTGGAATCACGCCTGTATCCCTGTTAGTTTGGTGGCTAACGTGTAAAAGGCAACTTGTCTAATGGCAAAAACAACTGATTCACTATCAAATTCTAATGGATTTCTGCTGGACACAAGGCCAATCTGGCTGCCAAAATCTGTTCCTGCATTTAAATATAAAAAGAGAAAAATCTAATGGATGCTAACGACCGGCTCCCCGAAGAGGCAGATTACCTTGATACGACTGACAGCTTCATGGGCCTGGGACATGCGGACAGACTTGGATGGATTTTTATCAGACAACACCTGAGTGCAGCCAAGGTAGTTAGCAGCAAAGATGATCCCATCAATAAGATCTTCTGGCTCACAGGGACCTGGGACTATGCAGCAAAACACAAGGCTTGCATTGTAAAACATTGTAATGTGCTGCAAAGAATTATAAAAACTACAAAGTGTTAGAGATAATTACCATCCTCAAAGCTGGGGAAGGCGGCAGCTTCCTGCGTTTTCTTTAAAATAAGTTAACATGTTAATACGATAGACATTTCTATGGTAGCAGTACTCAAGAAGACATTTCAGCCATATCAATTATTACAGCAAATATTTGTGAAAATACCATACTGTATATAGTAGTTACAAAAGCATTCTCCAAACTCTAGTGTGAATAAAAAAACTGAAAAGTTAGCAAAAACAACGTGGTCATAAATAAAAAGAGGGTCGATCACATCTTTGACAAATCCGATATCTTAGATGATGTGTAATAAGTCTTCACCTTGGGTGTGTTGTTCTCCTCTGCAGGGAGGAGCTCTGGGCACTGAGGGCCCCTTGGCTGCTCTGGAAAGTCCTCGGGTGTCACAGCTGTGCTTGGCTTCTCACCCTGTTGTGTACAAACGTCTGTTTTAACTGAGGCAAGCCCTGTTTTAAATGTTTTGTTGTTGTCCTGTATAGACGAGAACTCCGTGGGGAAAAGGCGACAAAGACTATTTGCGGCAAAGCATGTAATGAAAATCTTACTTTATTCACTCTGGGACACTGTGATGGTAGATTGTGCAGACACACTAACAAACACAAGCCACAGGGGATGAGATCTGACAAAGACCTGCCCTATTTGTGTTGGTTACCTGCTGGGGTTTCTCTGGCTGTCTCTGCATCTCCTCAAGAGGCTCCCTCTGTTGCTCCGGTGTGTGATGAGGAGCCAGAGATGGTTTGATAACCCTGGG
Organism: Nannoperca obscura; assembly: GCA_036024295.1. Classification (NCBI taxonomy): domain Eukaryota; kingdom Metazoa; phylum Chordata; class Actinopteri; order Centrarchiformes; family Percichthyidae; genus Nannoperca; species Nannoperca obscura. The sequence continues at coordinate 35,784 of JAVQJL010008701.1, read as the reverse complement.
CTCGCTCTCCCGGCTGTTAGCAGAGGGGGGACTGGGTCTGGGAACAGGCGGGATCTCTCTACGGGGCTGGGGCTTCTGGGTGTCGGCAGGCGACTGAGCATGGGAACGACGAGGTGGTGGAGGAGGATGTTGCTTACTGGAACCAGACCTAGCTTTGGTCCGCACAGCAGCTCTTTTCCCGTCCTTTGACGATGTCTTTGGACGCTGTTCGGCGCTGTTGGTCACGCATCCTTTGATCCCAGAGGTAATATGCTCAATGTCCTCTCCTGTTCCCCTCCTCCCTCGTCCTTTACCCTGCCTCTCTTTCTCCTTTGAACCCATGTGAGACGACTCACACTTCTTTGTGGCTCCTGGGATATTATGGTTTCTTGCGACTCGGGTGTCATCTTCTCGTTCCCTTTCATCACCTCCCTTTCTAATTCTTTCATTCTCATTGTCCTGATAAAGGATTTGAACATTGTTCTCCGTCTCCTCTAAATCCTCTATAAATTTGGCCCCGTCCAGCACCTCTTCTATCTCATCCCCGTCACTGAAGAAGAACCTGTTCTCCTGGCCCTTTTGCGATTCCCCGTCTGCTTCGTCCGCAGCAGCTGGAGCACAATGCGACCTAAAGCGACGGGCCATCTTGTGAGGTTTGATGTCAGATTGTGGTCCCTCACATGTTTCTGTGCCATGACGAGGCCTGGCAGTGAACCGGTCAGCACTGCTGTTCTCGTTAATATTATCACCTACTGCATGCTTTATATAGCCACCATCCTCAGGACAGTACTGTTTGTAGTACCTCATGTCCACAACGCCCTCTCTGTTTAAATGCAGCACCTGATCATAGTCCTGCTCAACATCAGAGCCCACGTTGTCGTACTCAGAGCAGGTGTCCTCCATGTCCTCAGGACTAGGGTCGCAGCTCGTGTAATAGTGGTTTGCAGGGACAGGAGGAGTCAGCTGATCATTGTTATCATCCTTCACGGTACACGGTGGTTGCTCGGACGCCTCCCTCACCACACCTCGCTGCTCTTCTTGGCTTTGTTTACTGAGTTCTGGACCGGGGCACGGTGCAGGGCTGGGAGCCAATATTTTGGAGATGGTTCCTGGCCTTTTTCCATGAGCCATAACTGGCCCTGTAAGCCCACTACCCTCAACCCTGTGAACATTAATAGAAAACCAAAATTAGATTTTTGAGATGCTTGCATGATACTGTCTTCTTCAATGGCAAATTCATATTCTCTACAATCTGCTACTGCCTTTTTTCACATACAACCAGAAAAATAATTGAACAAATATTATGTTTTATACAGGAATTTACATGAATCGTGTCTAATTTCTTCACTGGAACCAACATACTGTAGGTTGAGGTCATGCATCTCTTTCTTCCATAATTACACAAATTTTTGTCATTAAAATTCAGTTTCAGCAACAAAACATCCTCTTCCCTTGTTAACTTTGCAATCTATTACAATGAAACCCAACAAGACATACCCAGAGCATCTCTCGAGCACTTCACACCACACCACAATTAAACAACATACGATCAAAGATTGTTTTCCACACTTATGAATGAGAATCCCCTATTATATCAGAGAAAAGTCTCTGTTTCACACTTTAAAGGAACACAGAAACAACCCCACTTCAAGGACAAACAGTAGCCATTCATTAAAGTCGTGATAACGCACGTCCATCTATTACTTATACACCTTCTAAGACCCACATGCACTGTCCTTTTGTCTGTGCTCACTGCTGATGTTGTTTGTTATCTGTCATCTTGCTTTTTTGTGTCTGCTCTAATTTTGTCTTGACGTCCTGCAGAACAGGAAAGCTGTAACTGAGTCAGGCTAGTAGCATGTGATGTTTTTCTTATGTAAAATCATTGTTACTTTTCTACTTAAAGTATGCCTTCACTTACAAACTCATCCCTGAAACATTTATATAATGTGGTTAGTGTTTTACATCATTTTGACATTTGAATAGCATCTCTGAATGGATGTTTGCCCTGGACTAAGGCACAACACAACATCCTGCATATTTGCAAATGAACATATACTGCCACAGTAACAATAACAATGCAAACACAGCTTGTGGAAAGCTAATTTATTTTTCACTCATCTCTCTTTCTTATGATTTTTGTTGTTTAAGGGGCCAAACAAAAAGGAAAATATACCAATCACGACACTGTTACACTAAATCAAAACTAGGTTATATACAGTACTATAAAGCTGAACTGATTAGTCGATTGACAGAAAATTGATCGTGCAACAATTCGGATAACTGGTTAGTTAAGTCATTTTTCAAAAATGCCCAAATTAACTGGTTCCAGCTTCTCAAATGTGATTTCTTTTCTAGTCAAATTGGAGTTTTGTGCTGTTTTGAGTCATCACCTTGGGCTCTGGGAAAATGTGATGGGTGTTTTCTGACATTCTATAGACCAAACAAAAAATTGATTAATCACCAAATAACTGGCAGATTGGCTTCTAGTTGCAGCCCTACAGTACACCCACATAAGGACATTACGAAGAGATTTCGTCAATTCAACATAAAAAAACAAAAATCCTCAATAGATCATATTTTGATTTTAAACTAAATAAAAGCTAAATGTGACACTGGTGCTCTCAGTCTGGGAATTAAGGCTTTATTACTTGATTAGTACTGAATGTAGGCCTGTTAGAGCTGTAACACTGAACACAGTGTCTGATACCCGCCCAGTCTAAACATGTCAACACCCTCATCTGAACATGAACCATCTGAGCTTGTGGCTGAACTGGAAAAACGCTTCTGGATATGATTTGGCTTTAACACACTAAACACAATAAATCCCAACAGTTCACGGTGTTGTTCAGATGATAATGAAGCTGAGATTACGGTTTTGTGAGTACAAAAACCTAACCCCCCCCCCCCCCCCCAGATCCCCTACGATAAAGTGTAACACGCGGACCTAATCATGACCTCTCCATGGTGCTGAAGTGGTAATTAAAGACAATAAACTTGATTTGAGGTTTAAGATTTCACGCCCTGCCCTTGGCGTATGTGTGGTGGTATTTGATGAACCCATTGCGCCGAACTTTGCCGCAGCTGCAGGAGTGGTTGTTGTGGTTGCTCCTGCTTCCCCACAAGTGGACACCGCATTCCCATCTACCTAATTATCGATAAAATAATCGGATATATTCCTACGCATATAGCACGCTGATGGAGTTGACTCCCTCCACACACACGCACACACATACATCCACACATATACACACACACACATACATACATACATACACACACACTTCTGTTTTCACCATCTGGAAGCAATATTATCCTACTGCTGCAATTCACATCGACCTTGATTTGAAGCATCGAGACTGCACCACGCTGACATCCAGTTTATGGGCTGATGTTGTACCAGAGGAGCACATCCAGCATTGTCTTCAGCCCTGGTATCGGAAGCCAGACAGGCCTTTTTGCATCTCTACAAGATTTCTTTTCTGCACATTTGTTGTAGGATAATTCCGTGTGCCACTTACCAACATCAGTCCCGTCGGCGGCCCTCCTTGTAAAACGTCCGTGTGCCGATCAGATCAGATTGCTCTCCGGAATGGTGATTTTTGAATAAAAGCCGCACAGCAGCCCAGGAACCTGTGTAGAAAATACACCCCCCATCATGTGCTCACTGCTCCGTACCCCCAGCAAATAACACTGCGAGAGGCATAATGAGTACTTAGTCAAACATATGCTACGTCTGCATAACTGAACCGTATCGTTTTAATTTACAGCAGTTAAACGATATTTATTTCTTATATATTGTAAACGCGGTGATTCGTATAGTTTTGCATTATAAAACCATTTATTTTAATTAACATATTCTACAACATCTAGAATAAGATTTCAGATTTCTTTCTTTATTTTGATTTAGGTAGAAAATATCGATGTAGTTTGGATCGATTACTACACCCTAAAAGTCATTCTGCGCTCCGCTGGTTAAGCCTGAGACGCGGGATTGAAACGTTATTATCGTGCAGCTCTTCTGTTATCGGTACGTTAGCTTCTGTTTTGAACCATTGGCAATGTTTGTATGGATTATTTATGGGGGGCGTTTTTGCATATGTGAACCACCAAAAGCTACGAATGTGTGACAATTTAAAATTAAGTGTTTTTTTCTGAGCTAAGTTAGAATTTAAGTTAGCTTAACAGAGCAATAGCATCGTCAGCCCTGTCCACACCGACAATCGTCCTCATGCAACAAAGAAAAACGTCCAAAAAACGCGAAGCTTTTCATCGAGCAACGCCACTTGCATCATGTCCGAGAGAGCCAACAAAGACAAACTCAAGCGAAGTTTGTCCTTGTCCAAGAGCAAGAAGAAAGGCAACGTCAAAGCTGTGATTTCTGCCAGTACTGCCACCACAACTCCAATCACCTCGTTCTTCAGCAGCCAGCCTCCACCTAAGCTGGCCTGCCCCCTGTGCGGCCAGTTGGTACCAAGATTCAAGATCAATGAGCACATTGATTTGCAATGTCAGAACTTTGAGAGAGGAGACAGCAGTGCCGCCTCAGCAAGTAATAGTGTCGTGCCAAGCATCCAGCTGTCACCCAGAAGGAATCCCCCAAAGTCCCCAGAGGTGGAGTCGAACAAGGAAGAAGAAGTCAAAGAGACCAAAACCAGCCCTTATTTCAAAAAGAATAACTCTCACCAGGCACCACGGAAGATAAACAGTAAAAGTGTGGTGAGGACGATTTCCCTGGGAAGCCTTTCCTCCAAGCTATCTAGGAAATGTCATAAGGTACCTGAGAGGACACAGACAGAGGATAAACATGCGCCGACGTATTGTGAAAAGGAGAAAAATTCTTCTGAGGCACTCAGCAGATCACAGAAAGAAAATCTTCTGATTCAGAGTTTGGAAGATAAAAAAGATTGTGTGACAGTCATTGACCTCACAACAAGTGATGCAGACACTCCAACAGCAGTTCAAAATCTAATATGTTCAGACAAAGGACAACATCCTGAACACAAATCATCTAAATCAGAGACGGTTCAAAAGCTGGTGGCTCCGAAGCTGCACGCTTCTTCCTCCAAACGTTCAAAGAGAAAAAAGGAAACGACTTCCACTGGCAGGGTGTCTGGTTTCCCAAAGAAAATCAAAATCGAGGGCAGCAGCCGAGAGCCAGAGGAGGTGTTATCTAGTGAAAGTATAGCAGAGGCAACTGATACAGATCTTCTTAAAACTGAGGTACCTTCTACTACTACTGGTGACCCCCCTTTGGGTTCAGAGCAAACAAATCAGACAAGTGCTGAAGCGATCAGTAGCTATTCACTTGCAGAGTCTTGTGTTGAGAACACGGCTAGTGACCAGGCTGTCGAGAGCTTTCACCCCCCACGGCTTCCCTACTACCTCCGTAACTTCCGGACCGTGCTACAGGCTGTCCTGGAGAATGAGGACGACGGGGCTTTGTTCGACCAGCTTGATATGTCGATCGTACACGCGTTTGAGAAGCTCTCAGGTATGCTGCAATATCACTCAGCCATTGTTCTTTTAAGTAAGCAAGGCCTCATCACCCACATGTATTTTTTTTCTCTAAAAGTCATGGGGCAGAAGCTGTATGTGAGACTCTTTCAGAGGAAACTCAAGTGGCTCCAAGTAAATAAACTGGATTATGAAGAGATAAACAGTGATCTGGGACCTGTTGCTGAAGAGCTGGTTCAAGGTGGTTTCCTACAGACAGGTAAATGATTCCTAATAATATATTTTGATGTTTTGGAGCATCTTTGGGAGAGTCAGCTAAAACCTCTTGAATGACTGATTATTTATACATGTATATTCACGTTGCCGCTCTTATTTCTTCGTCATGACTGTCGTAACTGCAGTCAATGAGGGGGCGACTGTGGCTCAAGAGTTAGGGCGGTCCTTGAGCATGACACTGAACCCCCAGTTGCTCTCGATGTGCTGGCCAGGGCTTTGCAGGATGAATGAGATGCACAATTGTATAGCACTTTGTCCTTTGAGGTAGAAATGTGCCATATATAAGCCATATATGTAGGTAAATGAACTCTATAAGCCATATAGAGTTCATTTACCTCTTGTGTTGGTTACAGTTTTGCAGGATTAGCTAAGAAACATAATCAAATGTGTGAATCAAATGTAAACTCTTTTTAAAATTTTTTATCCCTCCTGGTTTGTAACTGCTGTTACTCAAAGGTGGTAAAGATTTTGAGGAAGAGAGTGAGGAAAGATAGGAAACAATGGAGCTCATATGTGAAATACATCAGCCAATGCTTACTGGGAAAGGCTCGTGCCCCCCTTCTACTCTGCACAAAATCCTCCACTGCTCCCCAAGGACCCCCAAATGCTGGAACAGTCTTCCTGCTGAAATGTGACTTTCTACCTCAGTGACCTCCTTTTAAATGTTTTAATATTTTTGTAAACTTGCATTTCTGCATTAATTGGTTTGTATGTCACCTTTAAGTTTTTATTGTACTAATCCTTTTTTTTGTTTTTAGTGAAGCACTTTGTAACATTGTTATACAAAAAAAGCATGTATAATACAGCATTTATGTTGTGCTGATGAAACACCACATCACTCCGAACATGTACATTTTCAGTTTTTCTCTTGTTGATGCCCTCCTGTGCTGTCTTTGTATATCAAAGAAAGTGACCTTGAGGAGTTAGGGGAGGCTCTGGATCTCCTGCCTGCCCCGGAACTCAAAGCTCTGGCAAAGACTTTCCATCTGGGCAACGCTGGGACTCAGAAACAGCAGCTAGTGGACGGACTTCTCCGTCTGAGCAGGCAAAAGTCCCTCTTCTCTCCGACCCCTGCGCAAAACAACATTGGGGCCGTCATCCTCAAAAGGTGAGATGATCAAATACGTCGTGTTCGTTTACAGTATTATTGCAGTTAGTAGTATAGCAGTTATGATCTCACACTTGTTCTCTCTAACCTTGAAGGGCAAAGCAACTTGCAGGTTTCTGTGTGCGTCTGTGTCGTGGTCCTCGTGCTGTCTTCTCTCGCATCCTTTTACTCTTCTCTCTGACGGACACCATGGATGAGGAGGAGATGGCGGCTGGTGGGCAGAGCCAGCTCTTCACCATCCTGATGGTCAACTCAGGACGTCTGGCTTTCCCAGACTACACAGTGCAGCGCGCAGCCAAGGTGTTCGGGGACAGAGAGGATCTTATCCGGTGAGGGTCTATTGAGAGTTTATTGTGTACCACGCTTGAAAGCTGGGAATAAATGCTCATGATTCCATCCATCACAACAGATATGAAGCATCCATGCGAGCCCTGCAAGAGGTGGTCTCAGCTATGCAGGGAGGTCACTGGGAAGAGGCCATGGAGCTTTATATAGCTGCCAAAAGTGCCTGGCAGGAGCTGAGGGAAAACCATGACCTCAGGTGACATAAATCTATCTAATTGCTTCTGTATTACACAGATACGGATATTGTTTAAAGTTAACATTATAATTGTGTTGGATAGTCACCAGGCAGAGCTGCCTGTGTTCCTGCGCAGCTTCACTACAGGATGGGCTTACACTCGTATCTTATCCAGAGGGGTGGAGATCTTGCAGAGGCTACGTCGCTATGAGGTTTTCTGACCTTATCCACTCACTCTGTCACACAGATTCAAGTAGTTATGAAGTTATGTCATGGTTTAAGATGTTATGGGTCTGCTCTTGTGTTACAGGAAGCAGTAGAGGAGCTGCGGTCCTTACTGTCGCAGCACGTTAACTGCCCCGACAGCCGAGGGCGATGGTGGGACAGACTGGCACTAAACCTTCACCAGCATTTAAAAAAACCAGAGCAAGTGAGCACCGCGCATCTGTGGTTCCATTCACCTCTTGCAGACATGTTCACCACTTATCTCTTTGTGTGACATTCTGCTCAGTAATAACCGTTGTGTTTTAATTTGTTTGATGGTTTTCCCATGGCTCCTAGGCTATTTGTGCTATCAGAGATGGGCTGTCGGACCCTCTAGTGCGAACTGGACATAAACTCTCACTTCATCAGAGAGCTGTTAGGATGAAAGAGTCTTCAAGCTTCAAAAAGTATCGCCTGCAACTAAAAGAACTGCCCGCTATCCAAGTCCAAGATGTCACACATGTGAGTTTAGCATTATATGTCAGTATTTGTGTGTATATAAAATAATACATAAATGAATTCATGTTTTGTTTTGTCTGCAGGTGACCATCCGGGGACAGCTGTTCCCTCATGAGGGGGGCATGGGGAAATCTATGTTTCTTATACCAGCAAATGGGGAGGGGGAGGAGAGCGTTAACGCCACTGTAATAGGCTCTGTGGAAGATCTGTCTTTAGCACATTACCACCAACAAGGCTTTGACCAAGGTAAGCAGTCTTGCTTCGCTTATTAAAATATTTTGGAATCTTTTTATCACCTTAACATCGTATTGCCTTTGTTAATGTAACAGGAATCCACGGAGAGGGCTCAACATTCTCAACATTGTTTGCTCTTCTGTTGTGGGACATCATTTTCATGGAGGGAATTCCAGATGTTTTCAGAAATCCATACCAGGTAAAGTCATCTCTACGTATGTAATATTTGTGGGATATCTGTGCTTCTATAACTCACCTTCCTGTTTTCTCACAGACATGTCCACTGGATCTTTACACTGACTGTTTCTATGAGAACAGAAAAGAGGCGATCGATTCTCGTGTGCAGTTACTTAGCGGGGCATCCGTGGAGACCCTGCATGACATGTTGGAAGATGTCTGGACCTCCCAGGAGGGTAAAGTGTGTTCACTGGTCAGCTGGGAGCGTTTCTCATCCCTTCAACAGGCGCAGGTGTTTACTTTCACTCTTGCAAATATACACTCTGTGGCCACTTTATTAGGTACAGCTATAAAATATAATGCTATTCAACACAACATACATTTTACCTTTACAAACACAATGATGTTCAGTTTTGATTGACACTAGGTAAGGTATCAATTTAACCATATGTTTATTATTGAGTTTATAGTTTGCGTTTCTAATGTTTTGCCCACCTCATTTACAAACATGAGGGTCCAGTACAAGATCACCACTAACTATGACCTAAATAATAAACATGTTGTTAAATGAATACCCCTCTCTCTATAAATATATGTACACATTATGTCTAGTTACACTGGGAAAGATGATGCAAAGTATGCCTTGATAAGCTATGATAAATAACTTGGCTTAGATATTTGTCTGTGTTACTTTAGGCACTAACATGGTACTGACATAACCACTTTTATGCTCTGCAGTCTCTCCTGTCATGCATGGGTGGAGCTTTCTTAGGAGGGGTAATAGCACGAATGGTAAAAGACTACAGACACTGCCGTGGAGGTTTGCCTGATCTAGTGGTGTGGAACACCTCAAACAACAGCTACAAGGTAAGATCACATCACATCCTGGCTCTTTTGAATTTGATGTTTCCCTGTGTGTGTGGATTGAGACACTTGTGGATTTTACTGCAGTGTGTAATGTGACATAAGACATCTCGTTGTTGTAGCTGGTGGAGGTGAAGGGGCCCAGTGACCGGCTGTCCCAGAAGCAACAGATCTGGTTGGATGAGCTGCAGAAACTTGGGGCTGATGTGGAGGTGTGTCACGTGGCGGCTACTGGAGCCAGAGGAGTTCGTCTGGAATAAAAAGGACACAGAAGAACTGACTGATAAGATTTTGCTGCTAATTAATCAGAGTGTGGTAAAAATGCAAACCTCAGTAGACGGAATCTCTGAAAATAATGATCTCTGTGCTTTTTCTGATTCTGGTCCTCTAGGATGGTGTTTATCTGAAAACTCAATTTATCTTCCATACATCACAAAGTAAATCCTATTTGAGTATAGGGAATGTCATGGCAAGGAGCGTGCCTTGTGACACGTGGGCATTATCATCAGGGAAACCACTGCCTCAAACAGGAAGAGATGCATCATGAGATGATCATCACTGAGAACCCTCAACAAAAACCTCACATTTAGTGGGCTGTTTATGAATTGTATGACAGCTACGAGTTTGTAATGCAAGTAATTACTGTGATAATATGCCTATTAATATGCAAATTTTCTACATTTCAGAAGCTGGAACTTGGGGATGTTTTAGCATTTTTGTTTTAGAAATAACTCATACGGTTAATTATTTATCAGACAGGTTGCCAGTTGATTTTTTGTTGATCAATAAATCAACAAAATGTTTCAGCTCTATAAAATAAAAATGTATTTGTTCCTAAGAGATCTGTCACTGAACTGTCTTGATATGTAAAATGTTGTGGACACTGAAATATTAAATACTTTGGTATTTTCCCCCCTGTTTTTGAATGTGCCAGTAATGGTGGGAAAAGATGTATACATTGCATACATTATATTACACCCAGGAATAGTTAGTGCTGTGCTTGGGCGTATGGTAATGTATGCAGGCCTGGATCATGGATGCATTTGGGGGAAGGGATGCCAAGCTGCCCTGCGTCTGACGTCACCGCGCAGGAGAGCGAGGAGGCGATGAGAGGAAGGTGCAATAAACACACAGGGCGTCTGCGCCTATCTAAGTAGGACAATAAAGTGAAAACGGTATCAATGCTCTAACAATGGATTTGTCTGATATGCTTCTTCTTAAAGTTTTCTTCTTCGTGTACCTAGTAAACTACACCCAAGGTGAGTGAGGCATTTTCTGAGAAAACCTTACAAGTTGTGTTGAATCCATGAAGCAGCGGCTGAGAGGAGCAGAAGGGCTGATAGCCCGTTAGCTAACAGGAGGGATCAGCAGGGCCTGCTTGTTGTGAAGAGACTGCTGCACCCTTTTTGCCGTATTACTTCAAGCTAACAAATGATATATATCGTAGAAGCTGACTTGGATTCGTGCAGTTGATTGAAATAGACCGGTATTGCTGGGTTATTTCTGTGTGTTGTCACCGATCTTATTGTCAGACTCGGGTCGGTTTTGTTGTTATCGTGCGAATAGCGCCGACAGCCATTGTTATGAGAAGACGGAGATGTAGACTGGGTTAACGGACCGTTAGCTTCGTGCTAGCGTACACTTTAGCCGCTTGCGTTACGATTTCTGTCAAAAATAATACATTTAGCCACTGACATTATGTTACCTGCACCGTGTCAGCGTTTACAGTTTATTTGACACAAGTTTTTTAGGTTTGCTGGCATGATTTTGTTGACTGTGTTGTCACTGGTCAATGCTGTCTTATGCTATTCTCCCTATTCTCTAATGTAACGTACTGATAGCTACAGTAACTGAATTCATTTTCAAAATGTATTCGTCTGTGTTTTTATTTTTATTTGGGGGCGAAATATCCTCTTAGTAAAATGCTGCATTTACTAAGAATATACCTATGGCATCATACACCTGCTATATGCAGCTACTGTGCTTTTTAGTCTTATACCAGTAAAATGTAATTAGCTTCATATGAGTCAAATGTACTTATATAAAAGTCTCAGTCAGATGTAGGGTCCATATTTGTTTGCCAATCGGAATATTTTGACTCTCAATATGGATCCCTTGTCAAACTGTCAAAAGTAACTTTTTTTCACATAATATGGCCGCGTGGTAAAAAAAATAACATCAAAAGATTTATGCGACTGTGCTTCACCACATATTTTAGTTTTAGCGATCTTGTGTTGTTTTGTGTAAGTTTTGGATCAGTTCTGATGCTTTTGTATGATCACAGAAATGCAGGAATCGGGAATAGCTGTGTTTGCTCAGTGTTTATTTTCTTATTTGTTGTAGGCATTGATAAATTAAGATATTTTAGAATATGGCCTTCACTTCTAATAGTCACCTCAATGAAAAATTTAATGTTAGTACCTAAATATTTCATACTGCACACGAACAGAGAACTAGCTGAAGCCTGGTCTACTTTAGCGTCTCTGTTACATAGTTACACTGAATTTATGGCTCACTAGACAGACAGTACTAATTACATAGACTGTATTTACTGAAAATACTTTCTTTTGGTTTATATGTTGTGGGGCAAAGATCTGATCGTACAGAATGACCAGTATGCTCAGTGCACTGTCTAAACATTGAAAACAAAGTAACTTTTAGAAGGGCATAAATGGCCTAAACAAGATTACTATGTTTTATTAAAATCTTTGATGAGTTTTTGTCAACTGCTTTTGAAGCAGTTGGTAAAATGGGTGGAGGTGCTCGGGAATCTTTTTTTTCTTTTTCTTCAAGCCCACCACCCACTCTTCTGGTGGTGAAATGATAATGCTGTGATGCTGGGGGCTATCGTTGAGCACAGCTCCAAAACTGGCATCCATTTGGCTTAAATAGATTCAGCTGAATTTTAAAACACCGACCATACTGGTTTGCTGTCATTCTCCATCATTTTAATCCAGCCTGTCAAATGTCTGCCTTTTCATCCATTTTTCATGTTCCATGCCTCAGTTATTTACTTTAAAATACAGCTGATATACTGCAATACCTAACACCTTAAATACTCAAATTAAAGTATATAATGCTTGAAACATATTTCCTAACATGCAAAACAAGCGTTTTGGTTTATCTGATAAGATTCATCTGTGTGACAGACACATTGTGGTATCAAGGCAGGCAGTTACAAGCCTATGGACTTTGATGTTAGTATTTGTTTCTCCAACATTTGGTAGTGTATGTTTAGTATAATTATATTGTATGTGTATTATTATGATACCTTTTTATAATGTTGTTTGATTTTATTTTCTGTATATTGAACTCTCCGGCACATCTATGTGCACACGTAATTTTTGCTCAAGTTACATATAATACATTTATCCTAGAGTAAATGACACAAAGATTGTATCTGTACACCTGTGATGCCTGTGTTGACATTTACTGTGATTCTGTACATATTACGTTTCATAAGGCTTGTATTGTGTTTGTTTTTGCTATAACAGGAGTTCCTCTGTTCTTTTCACACAGGACACTATAGAAATCCCCTGAACAAGTACATCCACCACTATGAAGGTCTGTCCTACGAAACAGAGATTGTGCACAGCAACCATCAGAGGGCCAAGAGGGCGTTCTCTCATGAAGACAAGTTCCTTCATTTAGATTTTCATGCCCATGGAAGGTTTGTCAGTTTTTCCAGATATTAACCTGAAGGGAAATTCTGTCTGGGTGGCTGTCTATTTTTGTCTTTCTCTTTATTAACCTGTCTGTTTATATGTTTCCAAAGCTCATCCCATATGCATACATTGTTTATGATTAAAGGTGGAGGTCAGCTGTAGCAAAGATTTGCAGTGTGATTGAAGGTGGTTTACATTTAATCCTGGTTTATGAAATGTTGGTCGGGGGCATCACATTGGCTACGTGGTGAGGCTAGATTGCAAATCTCAGCCGTGGTTCTTTCTATCTAGTTTCTATGGTTTCCATTACAGCTAAAACAATCAATCGATGGATCTATCGACAGGAAATTAACTAGCAACTATTTTGATAATAGGTTAATTGTTCAAACTATTTGTCAAGCAAACATACCAGACATTCCCTAGTTCCAGCTTCTTGGTTGTTAGGATTTGCTGCTTTTGTTTGTCTTATGTGTGAGTAAACTGATTGTTTTTGTGTTTGGGAGATTTGGTCGGACAAAACAAGCTATTTGAAGACTTTTGACTTGAATTAATTGTATGTTAATCTCCAGGTTAATCTACAATACAAATGATTGGTAGTTGCAGCTCTAGAGTGGGTTTGTTCTCCTTTCCAGCCACAGTCTAAGTCCATGCAGGTCAGGTCAACTGTTACCTGTTAATGTATTTGTGTATGTTAGTTAGCCCTGTGATGGATCAGGTGTTTCCAGGGTGTTTCTGTACACTTGATACCTGGGTGCGACCGACCTCAAGGTAGAGAAGATGGTTGTATGGATGCATCTAGTCCTTGTCATGGTTCTTCATCCAGCGTTTTTAAGAGGTGGTGGTGTTTGATAGAAAGTGTTTACACACTCCATGACAAAGTCAAGACCATCTGGCTGGGAGCTTGGCAAAGGCTGTTTATCGTCCTGCCTTTAGCAGGGCCTGCTGTTCCCAGACTCTGAAGCTCCTTAATAGGGAAGAGGACAATAAGAGATGTGCAAACAAACACACGGAAGGAAGATGTCTGTTCCTTTTTGAAAAGCAGGAATGTGTCAGCTTCGTTTTTTTTTTTTTTTTTGCTTATAATTCATGACAAAGCTAGAGACAACTCACATTCTTACATTTCATTTGCAGTCCCCTCCATCCACCTTCCGCTTTCTGGTTTAGTGTATGAACGTGTTCTCGGATAGAATTTTATTTCCCTAGAGATCAAGTCATAACAGAAAACAAGAAGACCAAACTTCAACGCAAATGTGACTATATGTGTGTGATCTAAATGTTACAAAGGCGTCTGTTTTCTTGCAGTTAATTTAACTGCTGTTCCTGGCCTACATAACCGTAACTTAAACACAATACAAGCATACAATAAGAGCACTGTGTAGGTGTTACATGAAACCCAAGGTTTACTGTAACACTTTGGTTTCCCTGCCATATGTTTGTTAAAAAAAAAGAACAGCATTGTTTCAAGATGTCCTAATTTTCTGTTCCCTCTCTTACAAGATAAAGACCGCAGTACCTCTTCTGCAAGAGAAAACCGCTTAGATGTATTCTTTCTGCCAAACCATGCCCTTCCTTTCACCGTTTTTTTTCTCATTTCATTTGCATTTTTTTTCTTTGAATATTGCTTACCTCCCAAAGTGAGGCCAAATACGGATGCACACCCAAATCCATAGGCTCACACTGCGACATGAATGTTATCAGCAGACCGTTTTGGGACATAATGGAAACAAAACTAATATAGATAACATTGTTTTCCCACGTTGTAACCTGTGTCATCGCGTTCAGTTGTCTTACGTTCTTGCTTACAGTTTGATTTCTTTTTGTTTCCAGGCATTTTAATTTACGAATGAAGAGGGATAACACCCTGTTTGCCCAAGATTTGAAGGTGGATGTTTCAGGAGAAGAGATTCCATTTGATACCTCTCATATCTACACTGGAGAAATCTACGGTAAGACTGTCCCTCTCATTTTAATATTCTTGTTTTAATCCATCTCTGCAGTAATGCAGTTTAAGGCGTTTTTCAGACGGTTGTTTTATGTTTTTCTGAAACACCTGGTCTTGTGTGAATCGTCTGACATCCATACCTCTGTAACTTGGATCTCCCAGGTGAGAAGGGCACCCTGACTCATGGCTCCATTGTGGATGGTAAGTTTGAGGGCTTCATTCAGAGCTACCACGGCACCTACTACGTGGAGCCTGCTGAGAGATACCTGGGGGCCAAAGACGTGCCCTTCCACTCAGTCATCTATCACGAAGACGACATCCGTGAGTCCCCAGCAACTTGAGCTACACAAACACTTTGACTGGCAAATTTTCCTTGTAACCGTCACGTATGTGTAATTGGATGCACGCATATGTGAATGTGTAATCGGGG
The DNA here is from genome assembly GCA_036024295.1 of Nannoperca obscura. Lineage (NCBI taxonomy): Eukaryota > Metazoa > Chordata > Actinopteri > Centrarchiformes > Percichthyidae > Nannoperca > Nannoperca obscura. The sequence continues at coordinate 20,409 of JAVQJL010008701.1, read as the reverse complement.
AAAGTGCAAGGTTAGAGCAGCTGAGCTGATGGGAGCAGACTGGTGGGATCCCCCTCCAGGGAGCAGAGATACCCGAGGTGCTCATTAGCTGAGTAACACGATCTTTCTCTCAGGCTACTCGCTCCTTTTAGCAGTCTTTACAGTGTTGGTACTGATGGGGAGCACCGAGCTTACCTCACTACGCTGGCAGACCCCTAATTTGAAATCATCTGTGTACATATAGTACATGGCTGAGGGGCAAATTAAACAGAACTACGAGAGGAATCGCTAACGAGTACTACAGCAGAGTAACGGTTCACATAGCAAAGCTAGGCTCAAGTGGCGTGTAAGTACATCCATTAGCTGATCATGAATAGCGCCAGAAATAGAGTGACTCAGGGGGTTAAGTAGCTAACATTGTCTCCCATAATCCTAACAGTGTTGTGTCTGCCTCTCTCACTTAGACTACCCGCACAAGTACGGCCCAGAGGGAGGCTGTGCTGATAGCTCAGTTTTTGAAAGGATGAAGAGGTACCAAGCCTCTGCCATGGAGAAGCCACCCAAGGTGAGCTTCACCACACACCACAGCAACACCACAATTAACCCTTACACTATCTAAGTGTCTATGTGCAGTTGTATTGACTGGTTGCCTCTCTCAGCTCAATTGATGAATGTCTACATGATTAATTAATAGCTTATCTCAATGGCAGGGTTTTGTATGCAGTAATGCTTGGTTTGCTATTTGAAACGAACGTGAAGAGTAGCTTAACAGAAGGCTGAAAAGAAGTGTTCAGCTGTCGTCTCTGGTTGAACGTTTCAGGCCTGTTTCATCTCTGCTGGGTGTGGTCGGGGAAAGGTCAAAAGGGTTCTCTGTTTCACCTGTAACCACACCCAACAGTGATGTACACCATTGCAGCAAAGTGAGAAGGTAAAACACTGGAGGTCATTAAAAAAAAAAGAAAAGATTTTCAGGTGGTGTTAAGTTACTCTTTAAAACTGAGAGCCAGAAAATGCACACCAAATAGCAAATGTCCATTGATATGACTGTACTGTGATGAAACGCATCAATGCAGGTGTTAATATTGACATTTCTTACAAGTTTATTTATTAAAATCAGTATTTCATTGGTTGACAATGGCTCAATCTGCCATTTACTGTTTTAAATCAGCCCTGAACCTTTCAAGGCCAATGCTGACACAGAGTCAACAGGTTGGGACTAATCTACGTCATGAAATTTTATATAAAAAAAAGACTCACTAATCAGTGTCAGTCAGTCTCCCCTGTGTCACCTGACCCACACATTATGTAGCCAGGAGGCCAGGTCTCCTACTGTTGTTGTTCTTTTTTTTTTTTTTTTTTTTTTTTTGCTGGGAGAGAAAGGGTTCTAGAGGAATTTGAGGGTAGAGTTACCATAAACAGATTTTGAACCCCTTTCTCAAGTTGTGCCTATTTTTTTTTTTTTCTAATCCAAACAAAGATGGTAGCTGGAGGTGACATACTGTATGTCCTTGTTCTATTTGTATATTGCTGTTCCTTTTGTAATGTATGTTTCTTTATGGTTTCTCAAACCACAACATTCCCTTAATTGGAGATGTAGTGTGCTTTTGTTATTATAATGTCTTCCTTTACCCCCCTCCATATTCTCGTATGTGACATGTACAGTACATGTTCCTCAGAGATGCAGTTCATGACCATACTGGGGCTGAAAAACCACGGCCTAAAAATACCAGACATTATTTATTTAGCCACTGTTTGGTTGAAAATGCTATATATATGTTTTATTTAACTGTCTATTTCCTGCTCCTTCTGTCTCCCGTGTTGCTCACACCAGGAGCTGCACACTGAGGCGGGCTCTAACGACCCCGTGCTGCTGAGGAAGAAGAGGATGGCCCAGGTTGAGAAGAACACCTGTCAGCTTTTTATTCAGACTGACCACCTCTTTTACAAGTACTACAAGACCAGAGAGGCTGTCATTGCTCAGGTGATACACAATCACTGACACATACTCGCTGTTGTGCTGTGAAAGTAAACTTAGATGTGAGCTTATAACTTATCACTTATTTACATGTTAATCATTTATTCATAATCACAACAAATCTCAGTATGTGGGATTTTTAGTCTGATGTTGGTGGAGAGGCACGTTTTTTAACCAACAGTAACATATAAGAGTATAAAGGCTAATTAGTACTGGAATCATAAAACCTCTTATTCACTTCAAGGCATGAGTCATAACACAAGAGAGGAACAAAACAAATCACTCGAAATAAGGGTTGTTGAACGCCTGGTTTCCTGTTTAAAATTTAAAACTCAAAGCGGGGGAAGTACACAACAAATGGCAACAAATAGCCACGAAATGTCCTTGAAAGTATAATTCAAATGGAAATATGGTATGTTTAAGGAATAATCTGACATTTAGTTAGATGTCTGAGAGGTGCTGCTAGGTGTATTTTGTCACCCTTGGACAGAGCCAGGCTAGCTGTTTCCTCATCTTTCCAGTCTGTACAGATTTGTTAAATTCGGAGCTTAGCAAATCTGTGTACTTTGCCATCCTTATTGTCTGAGCTCGGGAGTCAGTCATCTGTGTGCTAAATAATTTCTCACATTCACACACTGTAATTTTCATTCATATATTCGGCAGAATGCTCGTACTGTAGAGAAGCCAGTAAGAAAGCATTGGATTTTGATGGATTTTATTTTAGCTGACACCCTCCATCAATAAATCCTCCTATATCCTTGGGGTCAGCTCGGTGCAGTTATCTGTAGTTACTAAATTACTAATTATTTACCTTTTTACTCTACATGTATTCTGTACATTCAGTTTTTTGTACATTGTAGTTGCATTGAATCTGGCAGTGAGTCAACAGCGCGTTATGTTTTACTCTTTCAGATCTCCAGTCACGTCAAGGCCATCGATGCCATCTATCAGGGCACAGACTTCATGGGCATTCGCAACATCAGCTTCATGGTGAAAAGGATCAGGGTAAGACCTGTGTTGATTTTAAGTTAAACACTTTAGATTTGGTCACTTCTTCCCCCTCCTCCCCCGCATCATCATCGTCCTCTTGTGTAGATAAACACCACCAGCGATGAGCGGGACCGGTCCAACCCGTTCCGCTTCGCCAACATCGGGGTGGAGAAGTTCCTGGAGCTGAACTCGGAGCAGAACCACGACGACTACTGCTTGGCTTACGTTTTCACCGACAGAGACTTTGATGACGGGGTGTTGGGTTTGGCCTGGGTGGGAGCCCCTTCAGGTACTGAAAGACAGCAGTGATTCGTGATCAGCAACTGCCAACCCTTTAAAACTAGATATGAATACACCCATAGTATTTTTAAACCATTAAACAACACGTTATATTCTTTTTACTTTTACTGGGTTGTAGGCACGTTGTTATTAGGGAGGCCCAATCTTGGTTGAATATGAGATTATTCTAGAAACGCATCTGTCATTTACAATAGAAGTTAATTGTACTTATCTGCATTGTACATTGCAGCTACAACAAGAAAAAGTGTCAGTGGTATTTGGGATTGCAAATACTGATTGATTCAGACTGTTATGAGAACCAACTGCAGCTTCAAATATCAACTCAGACAATATGCAGATGTGATGATTCCCAAAGGTTTGGCTGCACCATGTTATTGATGTGGTAAAGTGAAATAGCAACTAAGATGTTTTCTGTGTTACTTTGTCAATTTTAAGTTTTAATAGTGAAATCTTGGGAGAGGGAGGTTATGTGTCTCCTGCCGGCAATGACCAACACAGTTTCAATAGTGTAATTCAATTTAATGTTAATAAATCAGCCTCATTATGTTTTGAAGTAAGGCATTATGTCACATGGACATTAATTTAATTTTAATCAGACTTTCCCTCTTTAATGAGCAAAATCCTTCATTTTATTTTGTAGCTGTGGTTTAGAAGAAGGTTTGTTCCAACTTGTGCTTTTCATTCTCAGGGAGCTCCGGAGGCATCTGTGAAAAAAGCAAGCTATACTCGGATGGAAAAAAGAAGTCTCTCAACACTGGTATAATCACTGTACAGAACTATGCCTCCCACGTACCTCCAAAAGTCTCCCATATCACTTTTGCACATGAAGTAGGACACAACTTTGGCTCCCCGGTGAGTTACTTAGACATGCCACATGAACCACGGTGAGAAGGAATTGATTAGGCTCGTACATGTTGCCCCGTCTTCTTTTAACCTGTGGATTTTTCTTTTTTTTTTTCTTTCTCTTGCATTCTCAGCACGACTCTGGATCCGAGTGCACCCCAGGAGAATCCAAGAGCCAAGACAAGAAGGAGAAGGGCAATTATATCATGTATGCAAGAGCCACATCAGGAGACAAGCTCAACAACAATAAGTTCTCCGTCTGCAGCGTGCGCAACATCAGCCAGGTGCTGGAGAAAAAGAGAAGCAACTGTTTTGTCGGTATGTTTGAACTGTTTTTAACGTCATCTTAGCTATCCAGCTTGAGGTTTTGTGAATTCAAACCACATTATTCTGGTTCTGCATTCCCTGCTGTGATGAGCGTGGGAGATTTTAACCCAATTTCCCTAATTAGTGAATAAAATCGGGCAACTAGAGACGCACCAGCATTTTGGCTCGTATTGGCTTTGAAAAGCAGTCTTGGCAGTAGTCCAGTGTTATTTTTACTAGCAGTATTTGGTATATTGTGGAATTTTGCTTTGTGACTTAATACAAATGCCAAATCTGTAGCATAAAACCGTTTGATTGGCTTAAAATGCTGTTCTCATGCATATCCATCTTAGCTGATATCACTAGGAAAATATTACTGTTTTTAGGCTTCCAAAGACTGCATAGCTTTACATTTTTGCCTTTCCTCAAACAAACCGACAGTGACTGTTTGAGTTGAATGTTGCGCTGGGCTCTCTCGAGGGTCTGTCTCTTTTTAGAACACTTTGATTTTGTTTCTCTGTTTATTGCCGCAACTCCTTCTCTTCAGAACAACATTTGTTTGGTTTTGTAATGAGCCAGTTCTCACAATAAATGCCTCACACCTCATACACTTTTTGCCGTCGGTACAAGAAGTTCAAAGTATGAAAACGCGTTCTTGTATTTGGGGGAACAGGCTCAATGTTTGTTTGTTTTTTCCTTCCCCAAACAGAGTCTGGCCAGCCCATCTGTGGTAACGGCCTGGTGGAGCCGGGAGAGGAGTGTGACTGTGGCTACAGTGATCAGTGCAGGGACCAGTGCTGCTATGACGCCAACCAGGCTGACAACAAGAAGTGCAAATTAAAGCCCAACAAAGTCTGCAGGTAGTTATGGGCAGATGATATTTTTAAATTGTTCTGGGCCTGAGCATTTTGGCATTTCATCAAGAAGATCTTCCAGCTCATGTGATAATTCTTGACCCAACACGTGTCTTTTCCCACCAGTCCCAGCCAGGGTCCTTGTTGCACCGCCGAGTGCTCTTACAAGGGTCGTAATGAGAAGTGCCGAGAGGAGTCCGAGTGCGCCCACCAGGGCATGTGTAACGGAGTCACTGCCCAGTGCCCCACGTCTGAGCCCAAGGCCAACTTCACCGCCTGCCACGGAGAGACTCAAGTCTGCCTCAACGGGGTAAGTGGCGGAAGACTTCACACCTGGAAGAACTGGTTGTTATAGCAACTTTATGTTCACACCAGTTGGTGTCTGATCTCGCCTGTCCTGTCCGCATGCTCCTCCCCCGCAGGGCTGCTCCGGCTCCATCTGTGAGAAGTATGGGCTCGAGGCGTGCACCTGTGCCAGCCAAGACGGCAAGGACGAGACTGAGCTTTGCCATGTGTGCTGCATGGAAAAGAGTGAGTCATTCACCTTTTCCCCGCCACCTCGATATCTTCATTTTGTTTTGTTTTTACACAAAATGAGCTTGAGATATTTTAATTTCAGTTGTGTTGACTGTGATTCATGTCCGCAGTGAATCCCAACACGTGCAGCAGCACTGGATCAGAGCGCCTGGCTCGTTTCTTCAATAAGAAAGTGACCACGCTGCCGGCCGGCTCGCCTTGCAACGACTTCAAGGGCTACTGCGACGTGTTCATGAAGTGCCGCCTGGTGGACGCGGACGGGCCGCTGGCCAGGCTGAAGAAGGCCATCTTCAACCCGGAGCTCTATGAGAACATTGCAGAGTGGATTGTGGTACGCATCGGCGTCTTGAATCTGATTGCGAGATTGGTTATCGTTATGACGTGTCTTTGTATTGATTGTGCTTGTTTTTGCGCTTCATTCTCTTCTGTAGGCCCATTGGTGGGCAGTGTTATTGATGGGTATCGCCCTCATCATGCTCATGGCTGGCTTCATTAAGATCTGTAGCGTGCACACACCGAGCAGTAACCCCAAACTTCCCCCTCCCAAACCACTTCCAGGTAAGTTAATCACACCAGGGAAAATGTAACTTTTATTTTATTTGTGAACACACCATGTGTTTGCAGTCATCTGTGTTTACATGGATAGTTTGTTGTTTAAGTTTTTGCTTTAACAGGTTTATGATGAAATTGTTTATGGACATGATGATCGTTTCAGTGGAATAAGCTCAAATTCTCACATTTTCAATTACAAGCAAACCCTAGTAAGGATTAAAACGGTTGCAGTGTTTGTGAAACTCAATCCTGAGAGCAGTCATAGGCTTCAACTTTCAGCATTGAACTTCATCTTTTAAATTAGGCCCAAATTATACTGTAATCTGGCATGTTTGCACAGGCTGGAAGACCAAAAAGAAGTATCTTTTATTGGCTCGCTGTATTAACCCCAATACTTATACACCGACGCCTGTGAGCAATGTGAAATGTGTCTTTTGATTTGATTTATTTCTATATTTATTTTCTTTCTATGCTTCTTTTATTTTCTCTTACTGGATCTCTTCCTATTACAACTCAAATGATTTAGTTTGGTATGAATGCCATTAAATGTCCAGCTCTGGAGTTTAGCAACATCTTCTTTGTTGTCGTACTGGCCCCTGCACCCGGTGAGGTTTTGTTCGTCCCAGAGGAAAGATAAGTGTTGAACTCTTTGGCCATCCGGGGTCACACTGTGAGGCCAGTCTACCGGCCAATTGAGAGCTTCAGAAACCAACCATGTGGAATATGACATGACATGACATGAAATGATGCACAATGCAAGCTAGCTTAATTCTACTGCATTTTCTATAAACTCCCTGTGCAGAATTGCATTTCTCCTCCTCTTTAGAGTTTCTTTGATAGCTTGTTTTACCGTTTGGCTACATTGTCGAAGCTTGAGAGCAGCGCATAAGAATGCCGCAAGTTGTTGACATGTTTCTGTTGACACCGTAGTGCCACGATTCACCAAGCTTCCATCATATCACCTGACATGCCGCCAAACTGATAGCGTACTGTCTGACACGGGCCGCCACCCTAAGTTTTATTAGACTCACCTCTCACAGTGTGACACGCGGTGAACAAGACTCCGTTGTTATCACAGTGCAGGCACCAGCAGCAGAGTGTCACTGGGTGCAATTTATATCCAGTCTGTCTTTCAACAAGCTCAATTAACTGCCTTTTCCTCCTGACAGGCACTTTGAAGAGGCGGCGAGCACAGCAGCACGCCAACTCCCAGGTGCAGCACCAGCCTCAGCACCCGCACTCCCACCAGCACGGGCACGGCGGCCAGCGGCAGCCCCAGAGGCAGCCTCAGCGGCAGGCGCAGCCCCAGAGGCATCACCGTCAGCCCAGAGAGAACTATCAGATGGGCCAGATGAGACGCTGAGACCCTGCATCCTGCCTCCCCCCCCCCCCCCGCCCCCCCAATGCCTTGGCTCCTCCTTGTGCCTACAGTGGGAAACAAAAGCGTCACTCCATCCAAAGAAAAGCCTGACATGGTTGTTAGTCGTCATCATATCCTCCATCTACAGACAAAACAGACACATGAAAAAGAGAAAACACTATCTAGCAACTCGATTGGCTCTTTGTGGAGTGGACACGACCATCAGCCATTTCCAATGCAGTGCGATCTAGCATCTTTTTCCACCATTTTTTTTTCTTCTTTCTTTTTCTTTTCTTTTTCTTTTTAATGAGTGCCAAGGAGTTAAGGAACCACGTGTAGCTTTAGTACATTCTGTGATGTGTTTTTTGTTCTATTGCAACGTCTTCTTGAGTGACACGCCCGTGGCTGCTGGTGAATTGTTTCGTGCTTTTCTTTTCGCCATTCTAGCCAGGATTGAGAGACACTCAGTGGGGATTTGCAGCACTTTTGTTATTTACACATGTCAAACGGCAAAAGACACAGGCTCTGGTCTCTCGTGCAGACAGTCTTCTGCATGTGACTGTACATATTTAGTGTATCATAAGTCAAAACAAACTATTTCTTCTACTGTAAATGTGTAATTCTTCACATTTTCTTTTTCTTTAATGTTTTCGGTTAGTGCTCTCAGGACTCTTTACACATAACTGAAGGAATGATGGTCTGTGACGAGTTCCTTGGACGTTGCTGTTTGAGGATTTGACGACATCAAGTTCTCTCCGCAGTCGTCCAATCAGGTGGATCTCTTTGACTTTCGTTAGATTTCTAGATTTTGAATTTCGAACAACAAAGGTCACCATATCCCACTTTTCAGGCCTTCTTCGTTTAAGGTCCCGTTTTTCATCTTTTTCTCTTTTTTTTTGTCTTAACATCATGTGTTGCTCATGTTGTGTAACAAGCTAGGTGAGGTAAAGAGTCATGGGAACAGAAAGGGAAGATCTCATTTGGTACACCTCGTTTGTTTTTTTAAATTGTCTTTACCGATTTTTGTTTTGGATAGTGAAGAATGAATAACCACTAACTGAAGCTGATGATGATTCTACCTGTTCAGATATGAAGACGAGGGAAAGTGAAGGCTGCTGTGGCTTAGTTTAGAAGTGAGAGTGTACCATGTTGCAGAGTTAGTTTACATGAGTGTGGAAATACATTTAAAAATGACTCCGGTGTGGATGTACAAAAAAAAAAAAAAATGTAAGATTAAATCATTCTATTATTCTTCAGATAGCAAATCTAAGAACTTTTCAATGTGGGCATGCAGACACATTTATTAAATGTGACTATTAATTGACCAAGGTCTGTAATATTTGTATGTCACTCAACACTATTTACTTTGACAGCTATTAATGTTAGTCTTAACGCAAGTGGACATAGCAGTGTAACACAGCAGTATTGTCACACTTCACACATTCCTCAGTGTGTTCACTAGTTTCACAGGAGACGGGCGGCTGTTTCATTTTGATTTTATTTTTTTAAACTCACTTGCAGTAATCTCCTGGTCAGATTTTAATTGCGGACTGAATCCCCTTGAGAGCTCATGAGTGCAGGCCTCGGTGTGAGTTTACATCAGCGTGCCATAAAACTTTATACAGCTGATCTTTTTCGCAACATGTTTTATTAAATACAGGAAGCACCCGGCAAGTTTCTGGAGCCACTTTTAAATGGAAGAAATGAAGGAGTTGTGATCTCAGGTGTTGTCTTCCTCGCCCCTCTGCACTGAGCATGAGGGGCACTGGAAAATGATAACACTAACCGAGAGGACGTGATAATCGGGTCATGATATGTTGGGCAAAATCCCCGCATTTATTCACCAAGCAAACGTTTCGCCCGCCAGTAGGAAGCGGGCGAAACGTTCGGCACAGACGGAAAAACAGCTCCAGCATTTTGCACTATATATTCAGCATTTTTTTTTTTTCCTTTCGTTGGGTTTTTTTTTAAGCGCTGACTTTATTTTATCCTGGCTTTTTTTTTTTTAAATGCATGCAATACTAATATCTTACAACACTGTCCTGATGGTTGTAATAATCATACATTTGCTCTGGAGGGGACATTAAAAATAACGTGTCTCACGTTTAACACTTTGCTTCACGCGACAGATGAATTAGGCTGGTCGGCGGTTGTATAACTTCTCATGTCTGTACAAAATGGAGCTCTTTTTAAATTTCATCTTCTAGGCTGGCTCTCGCCTGTTAAGCCTCGAGAATTTACATGTAAACTTGTACAGTACTTCAGAAATTTGCATTTCATTTGAAAATGAAAATTACATTTTGATACATCCGTTTCATTTTTTGTAATCTAATTCCAGAGTAAGTTGTTCAAAGATGTTCATATGTGACAAACCTTCCTTTTCTTCTAAGTTATATTATGTTCTTATATGTGATAGTGGAGTTTGCTTACAATACTTTTTTTTTCTTTTTTCTCCACCATCATCAATGGTAAAAACAATTCAGGGTGATGGGAGTTAATATTACATCCTCATTTTTGTCTTCGTTATCCTGTGGCATGGTTTGGGTAGAAGAGCAGAAGAAAAATGCCTGTAAATTTCCTTTCTTTTTAATTTCGTAGTCTTGGTAAAAAAAGTTTTTAGATAAGCGTGCACTGAAAATGTCCAAATTGAGTTGAAATGTTGTAGGTGATGTAGGCCGAAAGAACACAAGATTAAAAAGTAATACTACTGTCTGATTTTAATGTTCACTGTGTTTTATACAGTATCGGAAATTTTTGTTCACTTTGAACATTTTTACTAAAAAAAAAAAAAGATTTCAAATTGTATTGTGCAAAGAGATGTAATTTTTGGAGTACTTGAAATGCATTAATTAAAAGATTCGTTCAAATAAAACAGACCCCTGTTTACTGTCTGTAATCTGGGCTCTCTTTGGCTTTTTCTATTCCTTTGCTGCGGTTTTAGTTGTGTGTGTGTGTGTGTGTGCATATACAAAGGTTTAATGATGAGGATCACTCAGCGTGTGAAAACTGTTGTATCGTGTCAAGCAGGATAATCAGAAGGCGATTTAACAGAAAGCCCAACAATAAGGCCAAACAAAAACTAATTCTAAATAAATGAATACAAATATTTTTAAAAAGACAACGATAAAAAGATATCTGAACCTCTGCTGTTTGATTGGAGCTCAGAGAGAAAAAAAAGAAAATGGGACAATCTCGCTCCAATCTGTACAATATTCATTTTTTCCGCAAGCTTTCAGTCTGAGACCTTTGAGCCTCCACAGGAAAAAAGTGAGCATAGTATTAAGATAATCAACATGTTAATGCTTGAAAAAAAGATTATTTTCATTTTATTTTTTCTCACAATCCCCCCAACTTTATGGATGCACAATTTTAAATCACTTGAGTACTTCCCCTTTAATCCAATAAACATGTACCTACCACTTGTTTTGGTCTCATTAGTGCACAGTATGTATGTTTACAGCTGAAAAATGATTTTAGGATGAATTATATTGTATTCAGAAGAACTGCCAAATGTCCGATGTTAGCTTTCTGATGTGCCCTTCCTCTGTACCCTGAATTGAATTTACTGAGGTAAAGTTAGCTTCCTGTAAAGTAATCTTGTTCGCTCAGCTGAATGCAGTAGAGGGCCGTCCACAGCAGAGGGAGCAGCAGCTGCTGTGGGTGACGGGTTGAGAGCAGAGGTTTTGGAGCAGCAACATCAGCACCACCAGGCCACATGCTGCTTCTCATCCCCCCCTGTTTCAAGTGAACAGTACTTCAACCTGACAACTTAACTCCACACGGTGTGTGGGCTCAGCAATGCTCTGTTTATTTGAAAGAAGTTGGCAGATCGCAATGCCGCCTCTCAGACACTTTTATTTTCCTTGGCCACGTGACAGCTTGCTGTGTTGTCCTGCACAAGTAAGCGGTTCATTCCCAGTCAAATCTACGTGTTTGTTACACACTCTGTTGTTCGTTGTCTATACTTATTGATGACTTTTTCCTCACGACTGTGTCTGATGATGCAACAACAATTGGAAAGTTGATGTCAGATCCTGGAAGCACGCGTTTGCACAGGCAATGGAATGTGGCCTGCTATTGATTTTCAATGCGGATCCTCAGCTGCAGTTGCTGGTTGTGACATGAACAAGCAGAGTCACCCTCAGCAAGAGTTTAGGTTCAATATTTTCTAGATAATGCAGGCGGTGAGTTATATTCCAGGAAGCATATAGTGTTACTGCTGATGCTGCGGCCCATTTTTTCCCCAGTTCTCTTCAAGCTGATGTCACTGATGTGCCTAAAACAATGTCTGCAGCAGAGACAAATGGTGTCACTAACCCTGGTGGTCAATGCGCCACACTTGGAGTTTCAGCTCCGTGCATGGAGCTGACGTCACAGCTGATGAGCGAGCTGCACCTTGTGTCTCCGTGCAGTGACAAAGCGTGATTGTAAATGTGGCACCCGGGCTGAGCTGAGTGGCAGCTGACGCTCGCTCCAATGAGCAGCTGACCCTGAACACAGTGGCAGCAAACCCCCAGTTCATTGTCCAGGATCAAATCATGTCCACTAGATTGTCAAGGCTCCATTCAGTCAGTCTGCATAGATTTCATCAGATTTAGTTCGTTTCATGAAAGAAGTAGCTGCTGCACCAAATAAAGACGCTAATCGTTACAATATGCTGCCAGTTGAAGAAACTGCCATCTGCTATTATCAAATCAAGTATTTCCTTTAATTCAAACAACCTACAGACAACACATTAATACCTGTCAGATTAATTGACGGTAACGGCTGCTCTGGAGAAACAGCACTGAACAGAAAGACACGTGCGCTTTCACAGACTGTTCCTGTAATGTTGCCCCACATCGTTCAGAGCCTGGCCTGCAGGTGAAAGACGAGAAGGGAGGATCACGTGCACCTGCACATGTATCGTTATCGAGCAGCCGCTCAGTCCGTACAAACTGATTTTCCTCTCTGCTGTATGCAATCGTGCAATGTATACATGACAGACTGACACGAACAATACTGTAATCTGATCGTTGACACTCAGGCTGGTGTCAGATAAACTCGTCCTGCAGTGCTCTAATTGGTCGATCAGATACCTCTACACGCCACACTGAGGATTTGGCAGCTTCTTGCTCAGTCTGCTGAGGAATGTCAGTGACCCCCACCCTGTCTCTGAAACTTAGTTTGCATGAAGTGGGGAGAGCTTTATGTCACTGAAGGCATCTCAGAACCTTTTTTTTTTTACATTTGCCTGCAACTGCAGACAAATACTGACCTAAAGCCAGTGGTTTAGTGCTACATTTAGTACTGCTTAAATACATTTGTAAGGTGATTCTACTCAGCTTGAGTATTTCCATTGTATGCAGCTATATACTTCTACTCCACTAAAGAGAAAAAAGTTGTTCTTCTGACTCCACTTTACATTTCCGTCTGAGGTTCAAATCAGACGTCGCGCTGTGACTCAGGTCATCATCGATATGTACTAGAGTAATCAGCTTCTACAGGAGAAATATTTTACAGCACGATGCTCCGAGCTGAGACTGTGAGGTATACTCATCCTCTGCAATCCTAACAACTAAACACAAATGATCCATCTCTTGCGTTGGTGAAGGTGTTCAATCAATAAATGCACTTGTCTGCTGGTGAGATTCATGTCTGCTACAGAGAGTTATAAAGCCTACACGACATTTTAAGTGATGTATGGGGATATCTTTGCTAAGGGTGTAAACGCTGAGAGGAACATTACATCAACAGACTCGGGCAGCTTAACTGCAGCTTACAGGGATGAATGCAATAGATGACTGAGTCGCTGATATGAGTCCTGGAAGTGAAACATCTCTCATGAAATCAATATTTGTAGAAACTTTAATGTAGACAAAACAACGAGTCAAATACAAATATTAATATTCAACAGGAGATTTGCAAAAGAAGAAAACAATTTCAAGTTAGAACAAAAAACAAGTCACCACAATCATTACAACCACTGGGAGCATACCTAAAAGGAGACAGGCAGGTATGTAAAACTATTAAGTACATTTAGGCAAATAAAGGGTATTTTGCTTCTAATATCAACAAAACAGTATATACAACATATATATGAAAAGTCGTAACAATTTGAAACACACAGGACTGAGGTTCTGTTTATGAAACATAAAACATAAAAAGTTAAACTGCAGAGGAGGCAGTCCAGTATTGGTTTGGATGATGGGTTCAGTGTTTTACAAAGACGCTGCAACCTTTTGCTTGTTTTGTCTATTTCTACTGAAACAGTATCCGTGAGGCTTATTGAGCTGAGATGTTTTTCTATCTAAAACGTTCCCTAATTTATTTTACTTTGCGTTTCGAACCCGTGAATGGTCTAATGTTGTCGTCGCTGAGTTGAAAAGCTTGTCTCTGCAGAGCGTAAAGTCAATCAGAAGAGTAACTACAGCTTTTTCCTGCTGTGAACAGGTTTGCCAAAGAGAGCACACTGACAGATGTGCTGGGTTGTTCTTCACCTGACTGACAGTAAAACAGCCGAATCTGACCAGCATGGAGGTGAATGTCAGTTGTTTTTTTTTTAGCTCATGGTGATCATCTCATATTTGTCCTTCAGACTGATGTCTTCGTCCTCCTCCTCTTCCTCCTCCTCGTCCTCCTCCTCCTCGTGGGGCTTCTCAGGCTCGTCAGGATGGTGGTGCAGCTCAATGAGCAGGTAGTAGAGGACAGCCGCGATCACGCCCCCGACCATGGGCCCCGCCACAGGGATCCACCACCAGTGGTCTGCAGTGCTGTAAGCACCGAAGCATAAAAAGGAATGGAGTGGAAAGAGTTAAATATGTCTCTGGCAGTCTCACAAACAGCAGGCACAGAGGCCACTGTTGGTCACAGGATCATTTATAAGAATCGATTTCATCTGTCAAATGCATGTGACGTTATATAACAGTGTGGTCCATGTCAGCAGCACATCAGTTTACTTAAACACATATTTTAATTATTATATTATATATATATAGTCGATTTATTATGGGATCATATCCATTTGTTAATAAAGATCAGATGTATTTTAAAATAACAAAAATCTAACATATAAAACACATATATCATGACATTAATAAACCTAACCTAAACCTTTTTTAATGATGACATATTTGGACTCTTCCATTCTCTAAGGACCCACACAAAGTATAGTACCCTGAATTTGATTCAACCCAGCTACGTGAGAGAAATCACACAATAAACTAAACACGGGGCTCTTTGAGAAAGAATGTAGGGAAGATGTATTTAAAAAACAGTCCTGATCTGTGTCCCTCTGCTGCACAGTTTACCTGAAGACCTCCAGCCCCCATCCTGCTACAGCTGTGAACAGTCGGGGTCCCAGGTCTCTGGCAGGGTTCAAGGGGTAGCCACAGTTCAGTCCCATGGACACGCCAATGGCCATGATGATCAGTCCGATAGCCAGCGGCTCCACACCCTTGGGAGCGCCAATGTTTCCACCATCAATGATAGCCAGGATACACAGGACCAGCATGCCTGTCCCCACCACCTGCAGGAGCAGAACGTCATGCGTTTAAAAACTGCAGGAACAGGTTCAACAATGTACTTTTAAAAACACTGGTCACCTCAAAAAATGCAGTGTTCATTGATTATCTTATCCCTCGTTATTCTTCTTTAACGTAATTCTCTTTATCTTGCCTTGAGTGTTCAGACGAGGTCTTTGATCAAGCTTTTGTTTACTTTACATTCAGGTATGTCTTTGTGTACCTTCTATATCTTCTATATCTTCTATAATAATGGCATTTTTTTAAGATTAAATAACCTGTAATAGTAACCTGTGAAGTCATAAGGCTGTATTGGATACATTAAAAAAATCACATTTGCAACAATCTGCATACCGCACTTACAAAAACAAGTATGTCTAATCTAAATAGTACAAATCTAGGTCTTAAGTGCTATTAATTATTTAATCAAAAAGTATTTAGGGAGCGCAACCTGCATTGCACGACTATTAGATGGATATTCAGAAGGAAACATTAGCAGAAGCAGTCACACTGGCTAGACTTATCTCTGTGGTTCACCTGATGTGGTTTTCAACAGTTTTAAGCTGGTAGGCGTGTTATTTTTGGATCGCTGCACCGACTAAAAAGACGGAAAATGGTGTTAAGTATAGATTTGACCTTCCAGTGAATGCCATGAAATGGGTTGTTAGACCCCAAACTAAACAACAGAGGGGGTGTTCTCAGACTAAATGGGGCAATCAATTTTGCATTAGCTGCATTTGCCAGACTTTGCAGTATTTGGACCCTGAATGGAGGCGGGGATGAACACTACAGGGGAGGCCATTGGGTTGCAGAGACCAGCGCTCACCTGGTCAATGAAGCCGCCGAGGACAGACAGGTGTCTCGCAGGGTAGGAAGCAAAAATGTGACCTGTTGCATTGATTCCTGTCACTGACAGAATCCCACTGGTGAAGTCCATGAACGCATCTGTGAGGAGGACAAATAGACAGTTGTAACTGTGCACAGGGATCCATTAGTATCTCATATTGATGAACGTGTAGCTGAAATATTTTTACTGTGACAGCTGACGCCGACACGGGAGAAACTAAGCTTTTGGAGATTATTACCAACTGTTATGGTTTAGTATGCTTGTGTAAGGGAATACAGTTTAGGTGTATTCACCGTAGTATAACCCAAAGACTGCAGCAGCTCCAGCAAAAGCACCAAGAAACTGAGCGATGACGTAGAAGGGGAACTTCCAGATCTTCAGTTTGCCCAGAATCACCATGGCCAGAGACACAGCAGGGTTCACATGGCCCCCTGGGACGGAGGACAAAGCAGAGAGTGAGAGAGCGGTGCTGTGGGTGGGGGTGACTGGCATGATATCCTCTCCATCATTAGCGAGGCCGTCACATTTACGAGGGGCAGCAGAAGGGGAGCGGCCCCGGGGCGGTGCAGGGTTTTGTTATGTACGCTCACAAGCAAAGAGGCAGAATAATGGTCACATTTTAGAAAATCAATCTATAATAAAAAACAAAACAAAAGGGAGCATTATTCTGTTCCTTTTTCTAATCAAGCTGCACTCACATCCTGCCAGTTTTTTTTTGTTTATTTAAACATATTAGAAATCTGTCAGTGATCCGTCTTCATGAAATGTTCCTTTTGATGTAAAATTGGAAGAAGCTGCTGCTCAGATGAGGCCAGCAGTCTCGTTTGGACTGAGTCTGGCCTCTGTCAGACAGATGAACGTAGCCTATGATCAATGGAGTTTGTAGGACATTTAGTGCCCAGGGTTATGTACGACCCCAGAGAGGCTGTGCACTAGCACTAACAAATCAATGGTCAGTCCACATTCATTGAATCTGGACGGAGAGCTGGCACTGTTGACACTGGAGCCGTGGAGGTGGCACATGGCTGGACAGAAAGCCATAAAGTGAGATTATTACAAGCTGCAAGCCTCATGAGTAACAATGTTTTCATTACAACAGATACAAGCGAACTTTGTCAGACTGTTATTATGTTCCGGCACAGGTTGTTTGTATTAACTATGAATTATTTTAATGCACCATGGAGTCTGTAGTTCTAAACAGTAGATCAAATGCAGCAAAGAAGCTGAATATTCACAAACTCTAACAACTATATTATTAAAACGGATTATGTTTTTCAGTTGATTCGACAGGATGCCAATACCCAGCAAATAGGAAACTGAGCTCAACACCATCCATTAAAAAGTATGTATTAAATTGTGTTGCACATGCATTAAATTCAAAGTACTTCATCAAACATTGCTAGTGGGGTGTGTTGGCCTCATGTGTGATAAGTTCTATATAAGGAAATAAACTATTAGGAATCATGAAAGCACATTTACCTGACACTCCACCGGCCACATACACTGCCATCATCAGTCCTATGGAGAAGCCAATGTGGACGGTGAGAGGCTCACCCAGGGAGTTGCGACTGAGGACGGTCTGAGCGACTGAGCCACAGCCAAACAGCTGACAAACAGCGAAGAAGAGGACAGCAGATTTTCAGTAACATCCGTTCCATTGACTCTAATCTCTTTTCAAAGCTAAAATCATGAAAGGCGGACACGGAAAACTAGAACATTTCTGAACATAAGCTTGAGCGGGCTGGAGCTCAGCGCTTAACTGAAATACGCACATGAACAGGACCTCAGAGTTGAAAGAACCTTCAAAGAAAATATATTGTGTAAAGTGAAAAATCACAGTTTTAGAATACAAATGTCTACTTACAACCAGGACAAATGTCCCCAGGAATTCTGCCAGGAATTCCTTGAGTATTCCATGTTTGAGAGCACAGTGTTGCCTCATGCTGCTCTTGTGTTGTATTTCCATGTGCCACAGTGCCAACTGCTGTTAAAACTACCAGATATGAACCTCTGGAGTGGATCAGATGTCAAATCTCCACCTCTGCAGCCGTTCAGCACAAACCATTGATCCATTTGTCCAACCATCACACTCCTCTTGTCAGCCTCGTCACCACACAGTTTCACAGCAGAGGGCAGGCCGAGTGGTTGACCCGTGTGATTTGTATTGTACCGCCATTAAGCGCAAAAGCAAAACCTGATTCTCTTTATTGGTGTGTGTAGTCAAACTCAGCATTACAGAAACACCATGCAGCCGGATTTATTTGTGAATGAGTTGGAAATGCCTTTAAATACATTTATTCATTAGTTTAAGAGTTGCAGTTTGCACCACATTAACTCACACCGCAAAGGAATAACTTAGTGGACAAATGAATCCATTTGAGTAAAGGTAAATAAGCCAGTT
The DNA here is from genome assembly GCA_036024295.1 of Nannoperca obscura. NCBI lineage: Eukaryota > Metazoa > Chordata > Actinopteri > Centrarchiformes > Percichthyidae > Nannoperca > Nannoperca obscura. Next base: position 1,963 of record JAVQJL010008701.1, on the reverse strand, counting down.
TGTCTGTTGCATTGTAAAACGTTTGTCAGAGGTTGCAGTTTTACATTCTGCCACAAGGGGTCAGCCTTGGCAATGTGCCATGCTATTCACAACTGGGAACATTATGAAATCACACCTGAGTTGTTAATGGAATTATGTTGAATTATGATATCAAGGATCCATCACAGTGAGTCCAACATTCCTTAATAAAGTCCAGAAGTGACTGTTGACAAAGGACACCATGTAGTTTTTATCACACATCAGTCAGATCCAAAGTCATCCACGTCGTTCACGCCTTCATCCACAGCCTTAATGAGAGGAGGTGATTTCCTCTTACGCCTGTTGAGGGAAAAGACATTTTAAAAATGAATAGTTAAAGAATTAAAGAACAACGTGAATTACTGAACGCAAAACATAGAAACTGAGCAGCAGAAGGTGAGTGGTCACCTCATCTCATTCCGCAGGGTGCTCAGTTGGCCGTGAAACTGCTCGTTGGCCTCGATCTGCTCATCCAGTTCTCTCTGCAGCTTCTTCTTGGCATGTTCCAGACGCTCGATCTCCTCCTCCGCCTCGTCCATCTGCCTCTTTGCCGTCTTCAGTCTCTGAATCAGCTGCAGAGTTCACAGAAGTGAGATATTGAATCACAAGTCAAGTCTGCTGCTCCCGACCACTCGACAACAGTGTGGTTCAAGACGCGTCTACCTGGTCTCTCTGGCCCTGCAGGTTGGCGTGTTCCTCGTCCGCCTGCAGCTTCATCTCCTTCACCTTGCGCTCCAGCTTGCGGTTCGCTTGTTGCAGGTTGTTGTTGTCTCTGACGGCAAAAGGAGCAAGGGATCACATCGCTGCTGCAGCTTCCTGTAACTCAACACCTTCCTAGCGTGTTTCGGACCAGAGATACTCTGACTCTTACAACCACAGGGAAAGTGATATGAGTGGGTTCACTGCTCAACAGCTACCATCAAGCATCGGACGTAACCATTATCCAAAGTGTTTCTAAGTGTTATCCTGCACTGGTAAATACATCCTGGATACATTTATGTCTTTAAATGTTTTTTGTTAAGAGTTATAAGGTCATTATTTAATGTGTAGGCGCTCACCTCTCTTCTCCTTGCAACCTCTCCTCAAGTTCCTGGATGCGGCTGTTAAGTTTGGAGACAAGCGACTCCTGGTTGGTCCTCTGTGATCCTTCCAGATGAGTGACTCTGCTCCTCAGGTCTTTATTCTGACAGGAAATGAAACAGAAGAATGTCATAAATTAGACAAAACTTAAAGGTTCCCCGGAGGAGTTTTTGACCACTATTAGCACTATGTTGCTATGACAGGGAGGGAGAAAACCGCTAGCAAATCAAGAGGGATGTTAAGAATGCCGGTTTCATAATAATATATACTTTTTAAAGTGAGTAACACTGAATGTAAACAGAAACTTTGTTTGGTTACAAGAAAGTAGGTTTAAACACAGTGTGCGTAATATGGGGGGTTTCGAACCCCCTATTTAACAACTAGGACCCCCGAAGACGGCATAATCAAATTTTGAGGGGGTTAACAGTGAACGGTGAAGAGGTGTGAGTGCATGTCTATTGAGTTTGTCTGAGCAGGAAACACAAGGGGAAATGATTTACTGAAAACGTGGAGCTTCTGCCTGTCTTTGATTATTTATCTATTTATTTAACATTGATTTAGTTCCTTAGTAGGAGTCTCCACCGACATTTTTTTCCCTGTAATTGGAGTAGGTCACCTACTGAGAATGTTTTTAATAACACTTGGCTGCAGGTGAGAGACGAGAAGGGAGGATCACGTTCAACCGCACATGTATCGTTATTGAGCAGCTGGTCAGGTTTATGCTGAGAATGAAAATGCATGGCTGATGTGTATGTGTAGACATACATACATACATACATACATACATACATACATACATACATACATACATACATACATACATACATACATACATACATACATACATACATACATACATATATAT
>JAVQJL010008693.1:0-12280 GCA_036024295.1 Nannoperca obscura | reverse complement strand
CTTCGGAACAACTCTGTGACCATTCTTGACTGGCCCAGCCAGAGCCCTGACCTAAACCCAATTGAGCATCTCTGGAGAGACCTGAAAATAGCTGTCCACCAACGTTCACCATCCAACCTGACGAAACTGGAGAGGATCCCCAAATCCAGGTGTGAAAAACTTGCTGCATCATTCCCAAGAAGACTCATGGCTGTACGAGCTCAAAAGGGTGCTTCTACTCAATACTGAGCAAAGGGTCTGAATACTTATGAGCATGTGATATTTCAGTTTTTCTTAATACATTTGCAAATATTTCTACATTTCTGTTTTTTTCTGTCAAGATGGGGTGCTGAGTGTACATTCATGAGAAATAAAATGAACTTTTTAGATTTTAGCAAATGGCTGCAATAAAACAAAGTGAAAAATTAAAAAGGATCTGAATACTTTCCGTACCCACTGTATTTCAGAAAATTGTACAATATTCAGATATCTACCTGAGTTGTCCTCCATGATGGTGTAGGTGAGTTTGCAGACTCTTAGCAGCATCGTGACCTTCTTCTCAGGGGAGTACAGTTTACTCATGGTGTGGAACTTGTGCTTGATCTTCTCTATGGCCACGGGGTCCGGTGGCAGCATGTCGGCCACGCCTATTTCCTGCGGTGCCTGGGCCTTAGCCAATGACAGGTTTTCCTTCAGCTCCTGCCATGCACCGCTGCGAACCTGGAACTCCTGCAGGGCCACGCTCAGCACTGGTTTGAGGGGCTTCAGGACGCACTTGTGCATGGCCTTCTCCAGGACTTGGTCTGGGGAGAGAGGGAAACAGGTGAGCTTTTTACATATAGATATACTTGTTACAATGTCTGCATCAGTTGACGCATTTTCCGCCACATTCTCTGCTCCATGCTGTACAGCCTTGACCACATTTCAATCAAATTGCTGTATGTCTCTGTCACCCATGAAGGAAGTGCTCTGCCCCTCCTGTGTTTGTTTCATATCTGCAGGATGACTAAATACAACCCTTAGTTAACAACACTGTAGGAAGGTCCATAGATCCCTCTGGCTGGAAAACATCTCTTTGTATTCCCAGACATGCACCAAGTCAAGGTTAACATCGTCATTCCTAATCAGTCTTCTTGTGGACAATGTAAACTAAAACAAAATTAGTGAAGACCTACAACCTTCAATGAGACTGTCAAGGTCAGATCACTGAAATCCAAGCTCTCGTTCACCATCTGTATAAATCAACGTCCAAGACACTTGAGTGTGTTGTTGTTGCCGGAGCAGAATAGTCCATAGTGCAGAGTAGCTGTGTGTAGCTGCACAGCGACAGTGTCAACATCAGCGTTTACAAGCTCAGCTTGTGCAGTCTGACTAACGCAAACCATGATATCACAATACAGACAGGATGGATGCAGTGAGGGAGGCCAAACCACAGCACTGCTGAATAAGGACCATGAGTGAGTGCTGCTCTCTGTGTGTGTATGTGTGTGTGTGTGTGTGTGCGTTGCTGAATTCCATCCAGAAAAGGATAAAGTCAGCAGCTTTTTTGGCTGAGCACATCTGAAGACACAGCTCTGACCTCCCACCACATCTGGATAACATCCAGCATCTGCCATTCACATGAGTCTGTCTGTCAGTCTTGTTATTATGATTTGTTGAATTCAAACTCCTGGTCTTAATGGACAATTTCTCCACACCCACACCCACATTACCACCACCTGCTGATACCTCTTGCTGGAACTGAACCTGGCAGCACATTCCAACTTCCTCATTGCACAACTACATACTGATTAAGACTTGCCAATAAGAAGGGATCCCAGCATGTTGAACATGCAACAGCACATTTAGTGTTGATTTTGTTATGTCACTCTCTACTGGCACAGATTGTGAGCTAAGAATTTGCCAGATTTTTTTGCCAGCTAACTTAAATTTTCTTTCTTTGACTTCAAGTTAACTTAAGTTATTTTGGATTAAGATAACCTGTCTTTTCACAAACAATATATTATGTTCCTGATGACATCCTGTTACAGATACTCCCTGTGCCTGGGATGAGAAGTTGTGCCGAAATAAACATGTCCTCCACTTTCACAGACAGGAAATGAAAACTATGTTACAGAACAAGTATTTTTTTCAGTGAATCCTCAGCAAAACCTGTAACAGGTACAAGGCAAAATCAAACCTAAGTCTCAGGATGGGTGAATCATGACAACCATTACTCACTGAAACCACTTCCTCTCTGCATTTTAGGTTAAACTCTTCCTTTCTTTACAATATTAGCCATTTCTACCACTCCCTTTTTTCTAAGGATCCGAAGGTTTCAGAGTTTGTTTGTCACATACACAAACAATGTGTGTAGTGAAATGCAACATGGCCTGCTAGAAGACTAATGTGAAAAATAAAAATTAGAAAAAATTCAAGATAAAGCAGCTTTTTCTCTCAACTTCTCTTGTAACCATTTTGCACTAACCACTAACAAGTGGTTTCTAATCTGCCAATCATTTTGTTATTAATTGGTTAATAAAATAAAATAAAAATAATGAAAGATATTACAGTTTTCTAGAGCCCAAGTTGATGTCTTCAGATGTTTTGTTTTGTGTAGCCAAACTCAATTTACAATAATAGAGACGTGAGAAAAGCAGCATGTATTCACATTAGACACGTTGGAACAAGTGACATTTGGGAACATTTGCATGAAAAGTTAATTAAACAATGAATTGATTATCGAAATATTTCTCTCAACCATCTTAGTGCTTCAGTGCACATAGTACACATTGGGGCTGCAACAGTTAGTCGACTAAACTATTTTGTTAATCAACTAATTGTTTTAGTCTTTTCTTTAAGCAAAAATGCCAAAACATGCACTGCTTCCAGCTTCTTTAGTGTGAAGATTTTCTGCTTTTCTGTTTTATATTATTGTAAACTGAATATCTTTTGGGTTCCTGACTGCAGCTCAGACAAAACAGGACATTTGTTGGACTCTGAGAAATTACAACAGTACTATTTTGTGACATTTTATAGACAAAACAATTCATCGAGAAAATAACCATAGTACCATAATAACCATTAGTAGTAGCCCTAGCACACTGAGGTTTTTTTCATTTTTTGATGTAGCAACAAAGATGCCTCTTATTTTTAGCATTTTCTTTATTCCCTATTAATTCTTCAAGAGCTCAATAATGGCTGGACTCTCCACAAGTCTGTTAAAGTGATTGAAAACAGGGCACACAGCAGTGCCAACATTCCTCACCCTCTGCATTAAAGTTAAGATCTCTGTCTGTCTAATTCTAAAAGGGGAGATATGTTCAGAGTGACCACTGTGTCCTGTCTTGGCTTCAAAGTCAACTCATGCACCTAGGTGCTAACAGCTTCACCTCTAGATAGACCTTTAGGTCACAGTCTACCTTGTGTTGTTTCACAGAGAGATGGTAGGAAACACAGAGGAGTCAGTCTGCCTTAGGTCAACTTATCAGTCAAGGATAGCCAAAACAGGCAATCAGACACAAATACACACTTCTTTCCACAAAACAAGGCCTTGTTTCCACTTGATATAAACATCTTCCCACCAAACTCCACCCTCTTCTAGCCTTTAACCAAACAGCTTGTCCTCAACAATTGTACAAAGGAATTTCAACATTAAAGTGGTAATCCTGAAGTACCTTATAGTCTTTTCATTGTCACGGAAGTGGTATTTATGTCGGGGGGCCGTGGTGTTTTAACCTTTGATTGTTTTGTTTCTGTGTAGCTTTGACTTTCTTTGTTACCAATGTTCAGTAGCAGTTTCAGTGTTCATTCTCCCAAAGATTTAAAATGTTTAATTCATTGTATTACCTGTGTGTTCCAGATGGTTTTTAACCAATGGACACCAAGCATTCAGAAGAGCAACTGTAAAAGCTTTATGAACTTTATAGTTGTATCCTCCAGGTCATTGTGATTTCTGCATTGTGATTGTGAAGCATATAGAATTGCAGTAAAAACACATCAAACCCACACCTGTGCACATGTAAACACACACAGATTGGCAAAGACACATGGACAATGAGACTGTGTTTCCTTGTGGTAAAAATAGCCTTGTGATGAGAGGTGTGTCTATCTGCCCCGTCACTGAACCAAGGAGATAACTTGATACATAGATTACTTAGTTCCTTCCTGATTGACATGCACCTTAAAATAGCTTCTGTCTCTAACTTGGATATTATCTCAATTATATAAAATCATATTCTCTAAACAGAGTTTGGCTGTAAGAGGAGAAAGGAGTTCTAATACCTGTGTGCAAGAAAATTCAGATTTTGCTTGAGTTTTTCTGGGATGTCAAAAGGAAGCTAATATCTGAGACCCTAATCCAAATACAGCAAACCTCCAGGTCTTATCCAGCTGTTGGTATTATTATAACGCATGAACACTTTGTGAAGCACCACAAACAGAGCTTCATGTCAGGTTGTCTCAGGCGATCTGCTGGAGGGGGAGCTTTGCAGTGTGGGATGAGTGGAATACAAGGAACTCTATTCTTTCCCCACCACCACTTCCCTCACCCCGCCTGAACATCCTGAACTCAAACACACACGGCTGGGTTGCTGAGTGAGCGCTAGACGGGAAAAACAACAACAGCAGCTTCCATATTTGAAACTCTGTGATTGTCAAAATTTGTGATTCACAGATTTATATTCAGCACATGGATGTCCTGGTGTTTTTTGCCCTTCATTTCTGCACATTTGTTTTTTTGCCAGCTCTAAATTTGCTTCATTTTGCTAAAGTTGCATTACCGTTGCTGGTATTTAAGGCAGCATTTCAGTTAAGTGACCATATTGTGTGTGGAAAATATCATTATTACCAATCACCCATCCCTAATGTACATTAAATAGTGCATGAAAGCACCAATAGTCGTTCTCAAAATACCGGTACATTACTTTGAAGCAAGGAGAGAGTAAAAACAAATGTGTCAGAGAAAGACAGAGCGAGACAGAAAAGGAAGGGGGCTTGCCTCAAATCCTCTCACTCTGATTGGAGAGTTAGTTGGGGGTTGGAGCAAGGCAGAGATTGTACGACTTGGCAGACCGTCACCCAAATGCATCTGGGTGGGCCAGCCTGTGGGTTGAGCAGAAAACACTTTCTGAAGCTTCCACAACAAAATATTGTGCAACTATTCCAAGAACTAAGACTGCAGCAGTTCCTAGTGTGTCATCCCTGTGAAAAATAGGGCATTCGGAAGTCCAGCCACGAGAAGGGGTAACCACCACACGTGACATCCAAACATGAAGACATTGCACTGATAGTAGTTGTAAATCAAAACTAAAACTTTGATCTCTGAAATTCTCTGGTTTTCATAATATATGCTGTTATTATTTGGGGATTTTAATGCCTTATTAGATAGCGAGCTTTAGAGAGGTGACACATAGGTGCCCCAATTTGTCTTTTTTAAATATTTTATCCAAACATGGGGAAAAACAATTGATAAAAGTGGTCAATGATTTGTGTTTAAGTTTTAATAGGTATAAATATTCTACACTACTTCTCAGTTTTAATAATTAAAAAAAAAATTCAAAACACTGTTTCCATAAAAAAAGATATCACTTCCTGTGCACCAAATGACTTTTTTCTGGAAAATACCTTCTTACAGCGGATGTTAAAGTTACGTTACATCAGTTAGTAAATGACGCAACATTTGCTGTTTTAAAAGAGAGGCTCAGATGTTTCAGTAGGTCACTTCTATAAAGTTGGGGGAAGCAGATTACAAATCAGAGATATGCTGACTTTTAGTCCCTGGTATGGTGCAAGCTCCGAAAACACTACATTTCCCACGGGACAATCTTTCTTCACACCTATTTTTTCTTACACCTATTTCTTTACAACCCTTATATTTTAAAATCCACACTCCAGCTTGGAATGCAGCCTTTCTGTTAAGAATTTTAAGTCAAGTACCACTTTAAGCACAGGCCACCATAACGCTGATTACATCACCTTGACGTCATCAGGTTTCTTTTTTTCAGACTGGATAGAAGATTTAACCCAGTTCAGGACTTCATAATTATTTCTCTCTGGTGAACTATTTGAACGGGGCCAGTAGAAACAGGTTGGTTCAACAGCCCCCCCACCCCTTCCTCTTGAAATAAAACCCTCTTTGTGCTCTTACATGCTTTCAAGGTCTAATACAGCGACTGAATCTTAGCCTAAATGATTCAGACCACTCTTCCGGCAGGTGTGCGTGTGCTCTTGTATCTATGTGGTTGTGTCTAGACCCCCCTTTTCAAGTTGCTGTCATGATATTGTAAGATGCAATAAAGGATGGACATAATAAAGGGCAACGAGAGGAAAATGCAAATATTAGTATTGGACAACAGTATATTTTCCCTCAGTTTCAAAAGGTAAGATTGATTTGACTGTGTTCACCTCTCCATACTTTGCTTTTCAAATGGATACTGACTTACTAGCATATATAACAACATAAAATAAAAATAAAATTACCCTGATTGCCATGTCTTCACCAGGAATAGAATCGCACATGCACACATCCAGCTGCAAACACATGAGGACTAGTTTTCCAGTGTCCTCACTGCAAAAATTTTGTGAAGTGAAACTGCTGCGTCAGCTTTAAAAGTGCTTTCTGTGACATAGTGTTTCCATAAAAATGTAAGATGAGGTAACTCATTCACACTAAAACTAAAACTAATCACAAAATTATTTGCAAACACACACAGAAATGTTGCAATACAGCAGTCCCAGCATGTCAGCAGTCATCTAAAAGTTGACCGAACTTTTAGGGTCAAGACCTGTTACATTTGCAGAGCACAAGACATTGCCAGTAGAACTAGTGAAATAACAAGGGTGACTAAGCAGAGCTAAGAGCTAGAACAAAAGATGGTGGAAGAATTTATTTTAGTACTTACCGATTTGGTCTTCAGGAATGAGGCTCTCGATTGGCGGCTCCAGCTCGGAGCTCTGTTGCAAGTAGCTCTTCATCTGAGTGATAAACTGGCGAAGAGTCTGCAGTAGCTCCAGTCCAGAGGCATAGCCCTGCCAAGCCTGAGTGCCTGCACCCTCACTCATGTAGCTCAGGTAGTCCTGCACCAGGCAGCCAAAGTATGAGCTTTTATCCCTGGACAGCTCCACCACTCTCCGGATTGCCCTCTTCTCGGGCGTTAGCAGCGAGTTGAGAACACCACTCATCTTGCGCAGTTGCCCTCGCAGGGCGTTCTGTAGGACCAAAGCACTGGCACTGGGGCGACGCTTTGAGCGGTGGCATGGTGGCACCATAGTCAGGTCCTGGTCTTGGTCCTGGTCGCTCTCGAGACTGACGCCATAGTCGGGCTCCTCTTCATCCTCATCATCTTCGTCATCCTCGTCTTCCTCCATGCTACAGTAAGGCTGGTGGGATTGTGGGAGGGAGAGGGGGAGGTGGGTGTTAAAGTCAGCCACAGTGGGGGGGCTTGGGTCATGCAGAGGAGGGAGGAAAAAGGCTGAGGACTGAGAGAAATCCAGAGAGTCTGAGGAATCTGTGGAAAGGCTCATGTCACTCAGCCTCTGGCCACTGCCACTGCATTCGTCGCCTGCTTCTTCTTCTCCTCCTGTCACCTCTTCTTGCTTGCTTGTTGTCATCAGTGAAGGCTCTGGAGGACTGCTGGAATCCTGGGCGTGGATTCTGGTGACATTACGCTGTTTGGCCCTATTGAGGGCTTTCTCAATAGTACAGTCGTCCAGCGCCAAGTGGCACTGGGCATCTTCCTGGCTGGAGGATGGTGAGGCCTTGGCCCGACGTGGAGAGGAGGAGAGAGATGGCAGGGAAGGCCGGGGGATGGATATGGGGGAGCTGATGCTGAGCTTCTTGGGAGGGGAGGATGAGGGGCTGATGCTTAATGAGGAGCCCAGACGAGAAAGGAGGCTGCTGCTCCTTTCTCTGTCCTCCACCTTCTCCTTAGCAACGGTGATCCAGGCGATCTTCTCTGGCATACTGCACTGTCGGAGAGGAGCGGCTGAGCGTCCCGGCACAAAGCAAGGTGGGGGTGGGCGAGGAGGTGGGGACCGTGACACACTGTCTGCAGCACTAAGTTTCTGACTGCTGCTGCTGGTATTATCGTCCTGTGGCTCTATGTTTCCGCCAAGGCTCTGCAGCTTGCTTTGACCTGACTGGCTGCTGTTACTGTGATCAGAGGTACAGATCTGAGGATTGTCTCTATAAGAGTGTTGAGTGTCCTTGTTGTTGTTTTTTAGGCTTTGGCAAATGGGTTCCTCCCTCAGGCCTTGCTTTGCTGTGCCAGAGGGATTTGGAGTGTCGTTGCCATCTTGTTGGTGAACCTTTATGAAGAGGGGGTTAATGAAACACAGTGCTCCGTTGGACTGGCAACACTTAAGCTCAGTTGGGGTGCGAGTTTGAAGCCGAGGGCGCCCTGGGGTGGATGCCAAGGTGACTGGTCTTAGGGCAGGGGGAGGGGGTCTGTCTGGAGCAGCTATTCCTGCCAAGGAGACTGAGCCATTCCTCTTGTGGTGCAACAGAGTGTCCCAGAAGCCTGTGTGAGACAAGGAAAGAAATATTCTACCTATATTAAGTGGGAAGGGTGTGATTCAACATGTAAGTACCAAATTTAATATGTTTGGCTCCTGTCTCATCCTCTGGGATAGCAATGCAATAATCCACATAATACAGAGATATGGGGATTGAAGCCAGTATTACCTCGGGCCAAACCTGGACTACATTTGGTAGCTGCCTTTTCACCAGATTTCAGACAAAATAATTAACAGGAGAATTAATACTGCAATACTGCACACATTTTTGAGACACAATCGGCATTCATCCAACTTTCTTTACATATGCAGTAGTACTCCCTAATACCTGAAAACAGACTTGGATGGATCAAATCAGTGAAGTTACCTGTTTGGGACCATCATGGTTTCTTATCACATTACACCAACACCAAACAAAGGAAAGTAATCAGTCAAAAATAGTGTCACAAAGATTTGTCTGAAAATAGCATCGCTGAACATGCTAACTAATGTCTGGTGGTATCATCTAGGTATGTCAATAAATGGAGGTAATTTAAAACAGATTGGTGTGCAAATCCTTCTCTCCAGTGTTGAAGTAGCCACTTGCTCAAGATTCAGACTGAGCCAAAGCAATAGCTAATGTCAAACAAATATTATTCCTTCATATTCACACTTTTTGAACAATACTGACATATAGATCTTTGTATATCAGATTACTTACTGACCAGTTCCAAAAGCAATAATTATGGCCTAAAGGTGACTGTTGTGTTTTCTAAGTATGTGGAAAGAAAAAGAATGATTTTTTCACTTTGTACCCCCCAAAACTGCACATGGTACATATTGAACTAACCATTATTTGTGTTCCAATTTAACCCCAACAATGAACACAACAGTCATCAGCTATTTGTCTGCTGCTGTTCTTTTGGAAATTCAGGTTGATAAACTCAAACCAAACTGTGCTATATTACAGTGAGCAACAGCAAGAAAAATATGCTGAATGAAAAATTATTAACTTGTGCCAACTTGCACTTGTCCACTCATCCACTCCCATTGATTAAATAAAAGGACTGCAATTACAGTCTAAAAAAACAAAAACTCTAAATGCTGATTACTGCAAAAGCACTGCTGTTTACTTTTTCAGTCTGAGAGGCTCAGTCTGTCAGGGAGCTTTGCCCCAGCAAATGACAGTGAGGAAAATAGAATGAAATTACTGTTAACACAACAATTTGTCAACCTTTAGAATCCAAGCTGTACCAGACAGAACAAAACAACACAGAAACACACTAGTGGGAACAATACAACATAAATTGATACTAGTACCTGTCACAGAACAGCTCCTTTACACAACTACAGAACAGAAAAGAGAGGGCAACAATACTCACTGTGATCCCAAAGCTCTAAGACACACACACTGTCTAACTTCGCTTTTACAGTTCTGAAAGTGCTGCAGAAGACACACTGCTGTGTCTGCATGAGCTGAAATGCGACTGGCTTCGCTGGCTTACTTACACTCAATCTGTGTTATGACTCACTTATGCTAATGTGTGTGTGGGCGGGCTGTTGTTGCAGTATTCCCGCCTCCTTTCCCTTTAGTTGAAGTTGCGTGATCTGTCTCTCTGTTGTTCTCTCTCTGACACATTGAGACTAAAGTTTTCCTATTTCCCACACTCTTCTATTCTCTTCTATTAATATATTCTCCCTCTTTCTCGGGTACATGCTCTGATTGTGGTACTTAGTACTGACTGTACTGTTCTATACCATAGGATCAGCTGATTTCATGACATGATTTTGATTACTCAGTAATACATGGAGGCATGTTCATACAAGTATATGCAAAGCACAGCAAAACGTTGCTGTAGAGTGTTCAAATGTGGAATGTGGTTTGTCGTGGTTGATGTAAGAACCGGGAAAGTCAAGGGAAAGTCATTGGCAACTTCTAGAAAGATATGACAGCTGAACTGGAGCCAAAAAATACAGAACCAATACATTGTATGGAAAATGAAGTCAATCACTTTTCCTCTTCTGAGACTGGGAAATATTTCAGAACCTTAATTTAAGAGTTTAAGAGTTTAAGAGTTGGTCTTGACCTGCTCTATACAAAAGAAGTGCCCTGAGATGATATGGCTCTATATAAATAATTCTAATAAGAATTTCACTTAGAGGGATTATGTAGTATTTATACCAAATAGGTAGATCACACAAACATATACTTATTGTATGCCAATGTGGGCATCATTTGGCTTTGACTGCCTTTCACCATGCTCCAACACTGAGGAATAAAAGGCAACAAGTGTTCTCAAAGTGAGAAAAGGTAAAGCATCTTCACTGGTATGTGGCTGACATTTTTACTTAACAGATTGGTAAACAAGATTCTAAAACAGGCAAGTTTTGAATTGTGACTATGTAAAGGTATTAGGAAAATATACTAATATATGTTGTTAAAATGGTGTATAGTAGATTTGGGGAAACCGCAGGAGCCTCTGACCTTACAGGTGATAAGGCAAACCCGCAGCAGAGCAAAGTAGATTTTATCAATCCCTTGCTCACAGGCACTTCTACTGTAGCTGCAAGGAAGGAGGAAAATACTGAGATTGGAGGGAGGACTTTTCAGGAACAAACCTGTTTCTCTAATCTTTAACTCTACTAGTCAACTCTAACCTCTATACTGAGAATAAACATTAGCATATCAAACATTTGATTCTAAAGCATGAACAATGTGCTAAATATGAGATGGCTTGCATGCAGTTTGGCTGATGAGTAATACCAATTTCATGGAAATGCCATTAATATCCTAACTATGCATTCAATCTGCAAGCAACACTGTAACCGGAAGTCAATGTATTTCATTTATTTTATGTATTTGTCCCACTAAACAAATACAAGAAAGATAAGACAGTTGGGGAAAAAAGTTAATTCTTGACCTTATATATATACACTGCTCAAAAAAATTAAAGGAACACTTTTTAATCAGAGTATAGCATCAAGTCAATTAAACTTCTGGGATATTGATCTGGTCAGTTAAGTAGCGAAGGGGGTTGTTAATCAGTTTCAGCTGCTTTGATGTTAATGAATTTAACAACAGGTGCACTAGAGGGGCAACAATGAGACAACCCCCAAAACAGGAATGGTTTTACAGGTGGAGGCCACGGACATTATTTCCCTCCTCATCTTTTCTGACTGTTTTTCAATAGTTTTGCATTTGGCTGAGGGGGGGTCAGTGTCACTACTGGTAGCATGAGGCGATACCTGGACCCTACAGAGGTTGCACAGGCAGTCCAACTCCTCCAGGATGGCACATCAATACGTGCCATTGCCAGAAGGTTTGCTCTGTCTCCCAGCACAGTCTCAAGAGCATGAAGGAGATTCCAGGAGACAGGCAGTTACTCTAGGAGAGCTGGACAAGGCCGTAGAAGGTCCTTAACCCAGCAGCAGGACCGGTATCTGCTCCTTTGTGCAAGGAGGAACGGGATGAGCGCTGCCAGAGGCCTACAGAGTGACCTCCTGCAGGCCACTGGTGTGAATGTCTCTGACCAAACAATCAGAAACAGACTTCATGAGGGTGGCCTGAGTGCCCGACGTCCTCTGTTGGGCCGTGTGCTCACTGCCCGGCACCGTGGAGCTTGTTTGGCATTTGCCATAGAACACCAGAATTGGCAGGTCCGCCACTGGCGCCCTGTGCTTTTCACAGATGAGAGCAGGTTCACCCTGAGTACATGTGACAGACGTGAAAGGGTCTGGAGAAGCCGTGGAGAACGTTATGCTGCCTGTAACATCGTTCAGCATGACCGGTTTGGTGGTGGGTCAGTGATGGTCTGGGGAGGCATATCCA
>JAVQJL010008682.1:0-49913 GCA_036024295.1 Nannoperca obscura | reverse complement strand
CGTAAACAACACGTATTTAACACGTATTCAACACGTAAACAACACGTATTCAACACGTGATCAACACGTTGTCAACGCGCTAGAGGTCACGTGATTGTGAATAAGATGGCTTTCCATAGGCAGCTGGTTTGCTCGAAGGCGGTTGCACGGATTGAACAAACAAGACATAACGTGTTGGTGAGTTTTAGAGGTGCTGGTGGGCGGATTGTGTTGCCGTTGGACAGAGCCGGGCTTCTTTACCGTTTCCTCATTTCCAGTCTAAGCTAAGCTAACCAGCTGCCGGCTAAAAGCTTCATATAATAACGGGCGACTACGAGAGTGGTGTCACGTCTTCTCATCTAGCGTCAACTCCTGCGTATTTCCCAAAATGCATTATTCCTTCAATCAAGCTTGTCGAGACGTGCGACTCGAGTTCGCACGCGGGCCGCTGCACAACGTTTTCTTCATTTTCATGGACTACCTAAATGCGCCGTTTCTCTTACTCTATATGCACAAATAAATTAAGCTAAATGATATGTAGTGTAATGCATACAACTACAATTAATATATATATAGTACGATGTGTGTTTATCCCGGCCTAGATTTAACCAGTGGTATTATTATTATTATTAAGTGTCCTTAAGCTCTGAAAAGGACTCCTGCCATGCTGGCACAGTACTATAATGCTGTTGGTCCTGATAATATTGATTATTATTGACATTAAGTTGCACAACCCGGCCCTCGTTGGTAGGGCACACCATGAATAATACCTTTTCTGGCTGCGTTTAATTTTTTGGTTTTTGAAATGTTCAATATTACGCTTAAGAACATGTAGCAGGAAACGTTGCTGTTGACAATGGAAAGGGGTCGTGGGTGGGGCAGTTAAACAAGTTTTAATGAGTATCCTGTTTTGTGGTGGAAATGTTTTATTCCAGTAACAATGCACTTCCCTTTCATCGACTCCAAACCTTTCATTTTCCACACGGACCACGATTGAAAACTGCCTTGGAAACAATATTGTTTGCCTTGTTTAGTATTCTTAATTTTATTAGCAGACAATTATCAAATAACAGCAATTATAGTGGTTACTTAATAGTAATTACTAATCTTTTTTTTTTTTTTTTTTTTTTAATCATTGAATTTTTTTACATGTCATCCAAATGCAGCGCATTGCCTTCAGTACCTGCTTGAAGAAATTTAATTTAGGTTGGTGTGTAATATGATGCGTCTTCCACATAAATAAGGAAGGAGTTCATGCAAACTGTCTTATAGCCGTTTAGTCTGAAGGAATATAATCCATTAAGCTAGCTACCCGTGAAACCTTGTTGTGCTGCTGTAGAGAAACAAATGTACATTAGCTTTTGATTTCAGGGAGGATAAACTGAGGAAAACCTTTCAGATGAAGCAGCTTTATTGTAGTTAATGTATATATCCATATACCAGGCTTCTCATAATGACTGCATAATCACAAGGACTGGTCATAGATAAACAGTGGGGAGCCAAAAGCCACTTTATGAAGAATATCACTGTACAAATAGTTATATTTATGAAATATGTTCATATTTAGTATTATAGACTGAGCGATCAAAAGGCAGATGTAATCTCTATTATTTCCTGCTTTTTTTCTCTTATTGTGTTAACATTTCTTTCTTTTTTCTCATTATTTCCTGATGTGGACTTGAACAACCACAATGCGATTTTTGTTTTGCCCGTCCGAATCGAAGTGGTCGGAGAATTCTGTGTACTCCTGCAGTAACTTGAGAATAAAAGTATTTTTTATCAAAGCCAAACTATATGTACTCCTACAGAACCTGGAGAATAAAACACATTTTATCAAAGCAAGTGCTTTTTCCCAAATACTGCTCATTTGTCCTTTTTAAAGACACAAGCTACATCAGTTTGTCAGGGTGTAGCTGTTGTGTGAGTAGATTAAACAAACTCACTTGGTTTAATCAATAAGAACCAAATCACATTCAAGTCTGACTTCTTCTTCTTCCCTCTACAATCTTTCAAATGTGAATTTGATCAGATAATTCTAATTTTATAATGAGTATGTCGTGTAAATCGATGTATTAGATACAGAAAATGTGCTGATGTAATAAAAACAAAATGCAACATGAGATGTTTTTTGGTAATTTTGACCATCGATGATGTCGCTGCATTTTCGCTAAGAGCAAACATGTCAATGTTCTCTCTTTCACATTGTCTCGGCATCAGTGGGATGCCATTTATAAATGGTCACAAAATAATGGAAATATACAAACATCCACACAACTTCTCCGATAAAGGACAATTATGTACTCATTACTTCCCATGTTTGACCATTACAAAGTCTAGTATATTTTTATATGTAACATTTAAATTATTTCTAGTCAGATAAACTTTATTTCCATTAAGGGGCAAACCACCATTGACGTTCATCATATTTTCACTGCAATTAACAATTAAGTGGAAATCATTTTTATAGCGAGTAAACTTACTATAAAGCTCAAAGGCGAGGCGAGCTGTATTAAGTACTAAACATACAGAAATCGTCTTTCAGTCTGAATAATTTTATTTTCATATAAGAGCAACCATTGAATTTCATTACAATTGCACTGACATTATTAAATATTAAGTGGAAATCATCTCTAGCAAACTCTACAGTACTATACATCTCAAAGTTCTGGTTGAAATTGCAGTTTCAGGTACATAAAACCAGCAGGCGATAAGGGTCTCCGTCCTCTTGTAGCAGAGGGGTTGTTTAGTCGAACATGTTAAGTCTAGTCTGCCTGACTCATTGATCCTTTATCGGACTGTGCAAGAATCTGCCACGGCTCAACTGTGCTACATACTGATGAATCCACGTCGCTGTCCGTGGTGCTGAAGTTTGTGTTTGCGCCCCTTTCTCGCAGCCGCGCCCTTCAGTCAGTTTCGTCTTGGATCTATGATATTCTCTAAACATGATCAAAGTGACAAGTAGCAAAGTCGCAGAGGGGACGAGAGGATCACAGGGACACACTGCCGCCTGTAGCTTTCCTATATTTCTATGATCGTTCGGTAGCATCTGAGCCGCTGGAAAGGAGTCAGGCTGAGCTTAAAAACTGGTTTAAGATTGTAATTCATTCACATTCACACAGTGTTAGGCAGAAGTTTGGTTCACTGTGGTAGACGCTTGTGATACAGATTGTATGCAGTTTAACAAATGAGACTTAAGTGAAACTGAATTACAACCAGTGGTTCATTTCTTATTTGGATCTTAAAAGGCAGGTGTGTTACGTGAACATTTAGCAAGGACCCAACAGAGGTAACTCTAACCAGCTGAAATGAACTGAAATGGATTATTGCTTCTTCTCTCTTCTTTGCTGTGACTGACAACATGACAAAACATTTAAAGTTAACGAAATATCTGGATCCGTGTGATGCAATGAAGAAAATCCTCTCATTTGATCAAGGGAGCCTTTGAACATTTTATAGCTACAATGAAAGTTAATTTATCATTTATTCTGAAGCAGTATTTATCTTACTGCAAGTAATACACGCATGAATCAGGGCATGAAAAGTAGACAGACGGAGGGAGCTGGTAGGTTGGTTAGTTCTTGGAGTCGTCTGATTGGTTGGCTGAGGCGCTCACAGCTTGGCGTAGTCCTTCAGGATGACCTCCAGCTTCTGACTCAGCATGATGTTCCCTCTAACCTTCAGCTTGCCAGCGAAGAACGCCTAGAAAAACCAACACGGACACACTTTAGTAATTATTTTCTTCCCAGAAAGAGAACACAAGGTCTCCTCTGATTTCTAGCTGGTTGGCTGTTAGTTGTTTTTAAGCACACAGGGAGTAAAAATGAGGCCGAGACGTGCCTAACACTTCATACAAATGAAAAAGCAACAAAGGGAATGTGTGACCGTTTTGTGGCAGCAGAACGAGGAAATGACATTCGTATTCATGTTCGGAGCCGAGAGGTGCAGCAGAAAGAGTCTCGTCGCTGGGTGAACGCGGCGTTCACAGGAGCGGGACGGTGGTTGCGATGGCCCTGGATGACAGTTAGTGTCCCTTTTAACTCTGCCAACTAATCTTCCTCCAGCTGCTCCTTTCATCGTCGGAGACGCTGGAAAAGACCCCGCCTGACCTTCAGCACCGCAGCCAGCCGACGCTGGCGCGCGCACCCTGGCCTCAGATCAATATCAAGCGCTCCAGGAAGCATATAAATTCTGTACAGTGATGGGCCACTCCCTGTGACAGATGAGATGCTAGACACATAACAAGTAGCGTCGATTGATTACCGGCGCGGTGCTTTCTGAACTTGGTTTGATAGATCATTGCCTTCCGTTTTTCCTCCGACATGATGAGATCAAGGGAGATTGAAGGGTTCTTCAAAGGCACTTTTGCTTTAATTAAAATGTACAAGAAGTGACTTTAACATCAGAGGGTTGGGATCTAAATTACGAGGCTATATTTTCACCATTTTAGCACATGCTTTACTAAACCTTAGCCACTATACTCCCTTTGTGCGCACAGAAAGCTTTAAAGAAACATCAGTGTATAGCAGGAGGACCTGTGATACACTGTTGCAGTGTAAATCTGGATTTCACGTCAATAAAAACATAAATAATAAAAACTATAAATAAATAAGCCTTTCTGGGCGCTTCATCGTGACTGAATAGGTCCGACTCCTCGTGCGTTACCTTCTGAGGGTTGAGTTTCCCCTGCGCCACCTCCATGAAGTCTTCATCTGACACTGTGATGATCACATCCGCCTTCCCACTGTAAGGGCCTTCATGCAAGGAGCCGCTGCCGTTCTTCAGATCAATGGCTAGAGGAAGAAGGGAGGGAGGGGGGGGGGGCAGAGGATGGAATAAATCAAACACTTGACGAGTGTTTCCCGAGGTTGGTTGGTCGTCTTGGCTCGCTTGTGTTATTTAATTATCAAGTTATTATTCAGTCATTAACACGTACTCTGACAGCCTGAACGACAACGTTCCAACTCCAACACTAAGTTGACGTCTTAAGATGTAAGTGGTGGAAAAACGTCACCAACATATTTAGTAAATGGCAATGTAATAACTGTGGGGGGGGGGGTCAGTCCTGACCCTCTCAGTGAGTCGTTGCCGTGGGAATTTACATGCGCAAACTGGGATTCAACTGGTTCAACCCTGTCGAGGTGGCGAGAAAGAAAGAAAATAAAAAAATCACTGCAGCCGTCTGTCAGATATTTTTCGAAGACGAAACACACGGAAAACTGAAATCCATCTCAGCAAAGCTGGATCTTCCTCCCCCCTCCTGTCAGAGATACGGGTTCCCAAAGGTTATGTGCAACAGGCTTCAAGGTTTTAATTTATCCCACGCATATAAAATATAAACAAGATGCTCTTTATTCTGACGTACCGTAAACTGCCTCTTGGCTCCTCGCGCAGCTTAGCACTTTATCTCATCCCCACTTTTCTTACTTTTGTCAGATGAACCTTTCATTACATTCTGTATTGTATGTCTAGTACCATCATCTTTATTATTTCACTGTGTGAAAGCGTTTTATGCTGCCTTTCTGCACAAACAGTGATACGCATTTCCCATAATGCAGTGAGTCAGTGGTGTGTTTAACGTGTTTTTATAGCAACACTCACTCCACTGTGCAGCGTTTTTGCCGTCTTTGGTGATCTCCCAGCCAAACACAGCGTTCACCTTCTTGACCAACTCCGAGCCCAGGTCTTTAATGCGGCGGCCGATCTCCGCAAACACCAGCTCACTTTGAAGGCCTCCTCCCTGCACAAAAAGGTACGAATAACTCGTCATGAGACACGTGGGGGTCTGTTTTCGGGACATTGGTGAAAAAGCACAAATGTGTGTCGACAAAACAAAAAAAGAAAGGAATTTGATGAAAAGAAATCTGATGTACTGGAGGGAGATTTTCCGGAGAAGCTTCTGATGTGCCATGTAAATCCACGTAGGCCCCGGCTAGAGCAACGGCACCCGTCTCCTTCACCTGGATGAAAGAGGGGAGCTCTGATCAGAACGACACGTGCAAGAACACATTCACAAAATCAACAGAGAGCAGCGCTGAAATGACGAGGCCGACTCGGTCGTCCACAAATCTGTCACGCGGGACGAAATCCACTCTAATGCTCAACACGGACTTTGCACTGCATGTGAATTCTGTTGCCTTCCTTCCACATCTCGGTCTGTAGCGACTGACCGGGCATCACCGGCTTCACGAAGCGAACCTGAGGAAGAGACAGGAGATTATGGGAGGGCGGCGGAGTCGATGCATCTGTAGTCAAACCGTTTTCTAACGTTGAAAAGAAACGTATGCTGTGTGTTTGTGTTTGTTAGGATGCAAAGATGTGATTTTGTAAACGGTGAATAATTTTTGTAAACTGTAGACATCAACGGCCCTCACACAAGCGCATTGAAGTATTCTCATCCTAAACCTCTTGTTTTTATGTCAAGCAACTTGCATAAAAAGACCCTGAGGCAGTGAAAAAGTTACAATGCCAAAAATAAATCATTAAAATATAAAGAAATTTAAAAATGTATACATTTTTAAAAAGTGATTGTTGAACCTCTCAGTAAATTGGCCAAACCATGATAATGATGGCATGAACAGAATAATATTTTTACCAAAAAAGCGTTCCCCCGTTCGGAGAAGACCGCTTGAAAGACATCTCTGGGTCACTTTAGAATTTTATTCGTACATAAAAGAAAAGTAGAAGTGAATCTGCCACTGAAGCACAAACCTGTTCATAACAAGTGTTTCCTTGCGATGACGCCCAATGACTGAAACAATGCACGACGCGGGCGGGGGCTTACCTTGATAGCCTTGAATCTGGAGGGGTCATTGTCGGCGAACTGCTTGAGGACGTGTCTCGCAGCGAAGCCAAATGAGCACAAGCCGTGCAGGATGGGAGCCTTGAAGCCTGACCAAAGAGCATTTTTAAGTACAGCGCATTTAACTATAGATGGGATCAAAACGCATCATTTGACCTCAAATGCCAGAGGATAATTTAGTCCTGACCAAATTAAATTAACATTTAACTTTTTTTTTTTATGGAAAATGAAACACAATAGATTCTCACCTCCCATGGCAGCAAAGCTGGGGTCTATATGAAGAGGGTTCCAGTCTCCACTCAGACGGTACAAGGCCGCCTGCAGCGGCAGGGGAAACAGATATTGTTTAGATCTATATCTAATTCATAAACCCCTGAACTTTCCATACACAGATGTGGGGATGAAATTAAATTATCATGAAGGCAATAGAGGAGACACCTAAAATAAGAATGTCTTTGAAGTGATACAGTTGCAGTCATTTAAATTGCTCAAGGGACTTTTTTTTATTCCCCTCTTTTCTACTTTCTGCTGCATCATACAGTCGGTGTTCTTTTTTTCACAAACCGTGTGAAAACCTTGTTCAACACTTCTGCCGCATCTTTTTTGTCGGTGACTTTACGGTTTATTTCAGAGGCGCGAAACAATGTCCTGTTTTCACCCACATATGATCAATGCCACTGATTTATTCTGCAGCTAAACCCACGCAGACACACTCACTTGGTCTCTCGTGGTGGAATCAATCACCACGGCATCTGGAGCCCGTTTAGGCGGAGGCAGAGAAGCCTGAAGGAAATAAAACACAAATAAAACAAAACCAAACGCGAGGCAACATTAATTCTCGAGGTCTTATTTTGTCCATTTTGATAAAGCAACTCAAATATGGAAGACGTACTTTGGCTTTCTTGGAGCTTCTCTTCCCTCCAAACCCTCCGGCTCCCACCACAAACACCGAAAACTGGTTGTAGCAGATCAGCTCCTCGCCACTGTAGGTGTTCACTGTCGAGCAGCACAAAATATCCTTGGTGAAAAAAAAGCTGCTTCTGCAGGAAGTTGCTGTTACTTGTCATCAGAAATAACTTTATTCACACTAAATGCAGTCAGTTTTTGTTATCTTCCTAGAGTAAAAGTAAAGAAATTACACTGCGTTTCCCTTTAGGGAACCTCGGGTCCCATGTTATTTGTTTTAAGTCGGATTAATTATAGATCAGAGTGGTTCTAATATCATCCATCTCTATGGAATTGTCAAACAGAAATATGAGCCGTTCTCAGTCCATTATTTCAATCCCTGCAGACACAGACTGTAAATTAACTTTCATTAATTCAGCCTGAGAGGCAACTTTCAGGAAAAGACGCATTAAAAAGGGAAGAAAACAAATGAACACGGAATAAATATACTATACGATAAAAGATGTGCATCCAGAAGGGAAAAGAAACTCACCATCCACGAGGATAACGGCTCCAGATCCTTTGTCCAACACGTCTGCCACGGTGGCCTCAATGGTAAGTTTCCCTGAAAAGGTGTTTTACTTATTTACATTTAATGATGGATCGTCATTTAGTCGTGTTATTTAATGTTTCTAAACTAGCTCTGTACTTCTTATTATGACTGAGCCTAGCCCCACATTATACCTCACATGTATTATCATTTTCTCTGTGTGACGGAGCTAAACGTGCCCATCACTTAACAACACTTAGTGCAGTTTTTAGGATATTTCCACAATCCTCAACTGCTCTTAACACACAAACTTGCTTGATTTGTACTAGAGCTGAAACGACAAGTCAACTAATCTCCAACTATTTTGATAATCGATGAATTGCTCGAGTCAATTTTCAAGCAAAAGTGTCAACTTCTTATAGTTAACTGAAGATTTTTGGGTCGTTCAAACAAAACAAAAGTTCCACGAACACACCACAGATATGTTGGAAATTAGGATGTTCATTTTTCATTCTTTTCTGATGTTTGAAAGACCAAACTAATCATTTTAAATTTAACTGGAAAGTAATACTCGATACTGACCAACACAACTGATACAACAACACATTCCAATACATTACTACATTTGGTTCATTGTGCACCAGCAAAAGAAATATATAATTTCTGGCCAACATTTATTGTCTGAAATTGGTAAAAAATCTTTTTTTATATACCATGCAGCAAACAACACATAAGAAGGACAATATCTTCAAAACAGCAGCGGGTGTTGTTAAAGGACCTTCTGGGCTTTTGATAGATCGTCAGGGATTTATCTTTCAGAAAAACAAAGGCTTATCTCTCTCACCTGAAAGTAATAATAAAATATAAGAGGCACAAACTGGTCCACAGACTGGTAATAATTCCCCTCAGCGTGGACATGCTATCAAAGGATATATAACCATACAGCTAAAAATCTCTAATGGCTTAACAAGTAACCTGGCCCACATCAGAGATCCTATTCCTGGATGCATTATAAAAATGGGCTTGCAAATGCCTAGAGAGGTCCTCTGTTTCAAGTCTTAATGATTTATTCAACTCCGCTTCCAGTTATATGACATGTTACATACAGTAACATGAATCAGTGAGGCTTTAAAATAGCTTTCACCGCACTTATGTCGAATCTGCAGCGATTATGTCAAGTGCTTGTGTATGATAAATTGCATGTGCTTTGGAAGCAGTGAGGGGGAAATACCTGAGGTTGGTAAAGGTTTGTAAAGCTCCAGATACTGCTCTCCGTGCAATACCTGCCACACAACATTAGAACAGCTGTCACGTACAGTGCATCCGGGAAGTATTCACAGCGCATCACTTTTTCCACATGTTGTTATGTTACAGCCTTATTCCAAAATGGAACACATTCATTTTTGTCCTCAAAATTCCACACACAATATAATATAAAATAATATAATATAATATAATGACAACTTGAAAAATGTTTGAGATTTTTGCAAATTTAAAAAACTAAGAAATCACATGTCCATACGTATTAAAATGTATAATCATACGAAAGTCTTAAAGTCTCATTAGAATGAGTGATACGTGTCTTACGATTGTTCTTCTTGTGTGCAAGACTGTGTGCTGCACACCATATGGATACAAATGTGTACACACGACAATGTCAAACACATCCACAAACCCAAGAAGTCTGACATTACATGTACGTTTTCTAACCTGTGTGAAATCTATGTTGAGTCCAGGGATTGAGCTCAGCCCACCACCCATTATGGCTGCCTGCGAGGGAATGACCCCGAAGGTGGGAAGGCAGCTAAAGTCTTCGTGGCCTTCATACAGGAACCTACGTGAAAAATGAATTTTTGAATGCATTTTTGAACTGTGAAAAATCACATTTTTGTTCAGAGGTACTTTGTTAGCCCGGATCAGTTCAATTTCACACGGGTTGACTTTTCATACCCCTTAAGGCAGTTACAGCCGTTTGCACAAACGCACACAGATACACACCTAAGATGGTCTGGGTCGCTGGTGGACATGCCAACCCCCAATGCATAGAGGATACTCTGGATGTGGGTGAAGCTGAACGTGGTCAATGGTAGTTTTTGTCCCACAGCCTCAGCCTGAGAGGAGAGGAGAGAATTTCAGTGTTGACTTTGTCGGGGTTTTTTTTTTTACATAACTTGAGGGCAGATAATGAAAAGTGATCCTGTAATTTAGACAAAAAAGATGAATATGCAATTTTAAGGGTCTGCAGAAAGGTAATTACGGTTCACACCATGGTAGATTAGCCCCACAGCTCAACCCCTGAATACAAATGCTTGAATAAACGCTACACATACGGTCAGAGTGAATGAGTGAGTTTTGCCCTACCATGTAGGGGCACCATAAGACACCAAGAGAACCATTATTCAA
Source organism: Nannoperca obscura (assembly GCA_036024295.1). Classification (NCBI taxonomy): domain Eukaryota; kingdom Metazoa; phylum Chordata; class Actinopteri; order Centrarchiformes; family Percichthyidae; genus Nannoperca; species Nannoperca obscura. Next base: position 39,297 of record JAVQJL010008682.1, on the reverse strand, counting down.
TATTCATTTGGCACCTTTCTAAACAGTTACAGAGCACTTATCAGCTATGCTAGCAGCGTGGCTCTAGGGACGGCAATGCCAATCGGTCAAACTGAAATATCTCAGCAACTATTCGATAGATTACCATAAATGTTTGTTGCAGATGATTAAACTCTATGATCCCTTAGCTAATGATAGCATGCTAACGTGGTAAAAATTATACCTAAACATTGTAAACATGTTAGCACGCCAACGTTAGCATTAAGCTCAGTGCACCGTAGTGTCCAAATACCATGGGTGCACTAAGAGTTAGCTAGCATGGCTGTAGACTCTTAGACTTGTTAGGAGACAATAAAGAACAAAAAAAAGGGGTTTTAAAGTGATTTACAACTTAATATGCTGTGAGGGTCATAGAAAAGAAGAAGACAAAAAAGACAAAAACAAAAAGTAAGAAATACAAGTAGGAAATAAGATACAGTCTTACAAAGCAGCAGAAATCTGAACTGTGATCATTAGTTTGAGGACCTGTAGGGTCTCAGAGTTCAGAGGAATCAGCAGTTCACAAATGTACTCCTGTGACCGGACCAGGCCAAGCTTTGCAAGTGATCAGCACAATTTTAAACCTCGGATCCGGAACTTGACTGGTGGCCAGACTGGCGGCAGGGAGGCCAGGAAAGGAGCGGTACAGCTTGCACTTCTTGTTAACGAGCAGCCCGAAAATGAGCTGAAACTTCTGAACAGAACATCGCAGTGATCAAGCGTTAATGACATAAATGCCTTTTAAAGCTCAGGAAGGTGGAGCCCTTAGTTGTATTGTAAATGTTTTAAGGCACTTATCAATCCCAGCCTGAGGTCCTCTGGCGGAGCTTTCGGATCACTAAGCTTTCTCTTTAAAGACAACTCAGTATGAAATAAATGCAAGCTTTTTTATTCTCAACACTAATTTCTGCAATTCATATAATATTTATGTTAATCTGTCCATGATATATTTTGTTATTTATTTATTTAGTTGACCTAAAATTTGTCAAATTTAAATCTACTAAAGTGTTGTCTAAAAATGCCAGAAGAAGCCTAGAAAATGTCTAAGTTCTTAAATGCAAACACAGCAAATAAACTTCCACACAGAAGAGAACAAACCAACTTAAGTGGCTGGGTCAAATGGAGCAGGAAAAGGGGGGAAAAGGAAGATGATCCCTAGTGAGCTTTCCAGGATATGAAATCCATCAGTACAAGCCACAGTTCATCTGGTTCCTTTATGTCAAGCAGGATTATTAAATTTAGAAAAACGATCTATAAAAGACATATCTGACTGGATCACGTTCAAATATCCTGTGAAGCAGACAATAAACATCCGTGACAACAGTACAATCATAGTAGTCCCGCTGTTACTCATTTGTCATACTAACAACCACTGTGTTGAGCTGTTGTTCAAAACAATACTGCTGTGGCAGAACAGTGTGATTCACAGTCTGCATGACGCCACTTCCCAGCTTGTCAAAAATCTCTATAAAGCTTGGACTACCTTTTAATAACAGATGTAGGAAATATTTCTGTACTGGGGATTGAATATCAGATGTATTATTAGGTTTGCCCTATACTACAGACTATTTATAAGGGAAAAAATCCCCCAGAATATTTTGTACATAAACATGATTCTTGAAATTAGGGCGGCAACTAATGATTATTTTCTCTATTAATTTGTGTTACTGATCATACCTGAATACATTTTAAACTTTGATTTATATAAACACTCCACCAAGAGAAAACAACTGTATACCACACAAGCACATCTGAATGCGGAGAGAGCAATGCTAACCTTGGTAGAGTTAATGTGATATTCCTTATATTTTGCTTAACACATCGAATAATCTAAGACAATATCTCAGATTATGAGACGTGTACAAGAGGTGCGCGACATGAAATAATCACAGCACAGCAGTATGTGCACCATACCAGGGACAGAAATGCAACTAACACACTATGTGTGTAGCACTAAACAAGTATACAAAATACACACACACAAACACTTAGCAGAAAACTAAGACAGCTGAGGACACAATGGTGATGTTTGTCTTGAGGCTACATTGACACTGTGTGTGTGTGTGTGTGTGTGTGTGTGTGTGTGTGTGTGTGTGTGTGTGTGTGTGGGGCTGTCTGGAACATTATGGGTGCTGAATTATGATATTATTGAAGCAGGCTAAGTGAGCACTATTAATGTTTTATGATGCATACACATGATGCAAAAATAATACATACATGAACTAAGATTCAAAATGGGTAGTGATATGAAAGTAAAGTAAACAATGGAGTGTTGCTGAAGTTTTAAAGCATTTACCACGGTAGAAACAGCAGAAGATGAACCAATCATGCACCACGCCAATATGGAATGTTTTATTCTTATTGATAATTATAGATTCTTCACAACACCTTTTTATACTGCATCATGAACCTTGTTAGGGTTACACGCGATTTATTGTTATATGTACTTTAATACTTTTTGTGACTGTTTTGAGACGTGTGTTATTTGTAGGTTGTTGTATGACAGAATAAAACCCAAAACAGACCAAAAGATCAGGTTCTGAAATGTATAATATTACGTTCTTAAAATATTTGCAAACACACGATAAATTTCTTTTAAAAAAACATTTTAGTGGCATTTTTGCCTTTTTACTAACAGTATAGACAAGAAAGATGAGTAGAGGGGAGTGTATAGCATGTAAGAAAGCTCCTTGACTGGAATCAAACGTGGGGAGATTATGGTTATATGGTGTGCCTAGTATGGACGCCCCATTATCATTACTTTGATATCAGTCCTGAGTAACGTGCAATTATTATAATTTTCACAACAAATACATGTTGGACTCATCTCCACACTGCACTAAATTACGCATTCATCCGGATTAAACTTTCATTCATTAAATATGCTTGAGCAGCCGTTTCATGTATAATAAGGTGACAACACAATACAGAATGACAGTGACGAAATATTTGGGGAATCCAGTCACAGTAAGGAAAAGGGTTCGGTCATCTGTTTGAGTAGCATTACAGATACGGATTGATCTGTTGACGTAGTCTCACTTTTGCATGCTACGTCTAAACTGAACAGAAAATGGTGGCTGGTTCTGTGGATAATTATTTCATACGATACTTGTGGCTCAATGTTTTATTCAGGCAACTCAGCCATGTGTGAGCTGTAACCAGTCGCTTTCTGTGATTCACTGATAGGGAACACGGTGAAGTGAAGGAGCATCCATCCAGGGAGCTGTCGCTGCACTATTGTGCGCCGACGTCTTTTGTACATCACATTTTAAAAGCTAATCTGAGTTGGCGCTTGTCTGCTGCATCACCATTTCCTATTTACCAGAGACATTAAAGTACTTATGTATGTTGTAGGAGCTCTGCTGAGACGGTAATTAATGTCCTTGACTGAATAAAACGTTGTGGTATTTGAAAGAGTCATGAGTTGCCATGTTTGAAACAGTCTGAGATTTTACAGCTCCACACCTGACCTTACAGTCGCTACTACAGTCTCAGTAGGAAGAATTAGAGAGTATAAGCAATGAGAGGGGAGAGAAAAACATGGATGGACATGAAGTAACAGTGGTGAAAATAAGGTTAAGAACTGCAGAGGCCAGAAAATAATAAAGGAATAAAGAAAAGTAGAGGTCTAATTACACAGATCGCATGACGTCTACCAACAGCCCGCAATTGTATCCAAATACATCTTCTGTGTACAATAGGCAAGGGAAACTATTCAAGACCTTTGTGACCAAAGTTTAAGATGTTTTAACACATTTTAAGACCTGTTATTTAGGAAAGTGAATTAAAGGATTTTTAAGACTTTTTCTCAATACCCTGTGCATTACTGTTAAAGAAAAAAAGCTGTAATAGCCACCTCTACTCACAGGATTGATCCCTGAAGATTTGCCAGCAGAGGCTGCAGCTGCTGTTGGATTCGCACCGACTTTTCCCTCCGACTCCAGTTGAGACAGTGCACTAATAATCGACTGTAGAGACTCTATACAAAAATGGTCAGAGATGACAGATGAGTGGAAACCACACCAGAACAAGACACCGAAATACTGGAATATGAGGTGACAGCTAGACGAGAGGGTCAATATGACACTCATGTAATATGCAACATGTTTGTTTAACCTGTACAAAAGCAAACCGTAAAATCAATGGGGGGGTTATGTGTCACCACTCTGTCATTTGTCCTTTCGATTTTTGCACAGAGGAGTTGTTGAACTTTAAATTGAGTGTGAATCCTGTGAATGTCAGTCCATTTCCTACATACAAGTGTTTAATAACAATTCTTCACAAATTGTTGCCATGTTTTCGTCTTTGACATCAAATAGAAACTTTTATTGAACTAAATTTGCATTGTTAGAGTACCAGTTTTATTCTGTTTACTGATGTTACTGTATCTAACTCTTTATTGTCAAAATTCAACTGCTGAAAGTGGACGTTTTCATCTATAATCATGATTATATCAACACTTCTCTACTGGTCCCTCATATCTGATTAAAATTGTTCATGTATGGGGTCCATCTTGAAGAGTCATCACTCTAAAAGGTGAGATCCACATGCGTTAAAAATAAACATGACCAGTTCTCTATTCTAGCATCAGTTGTTTACATACTTAAGACTTTGTGTCCACACTTCATGTTCTCAGTTTGCTTAAAAATAGAATATAAATATAAAAGATATCCGCCCAGGTAACACGAGCTATGAATGCCTGTGCAGATTCAGGCAAAAACAAAAACAAACAGAGACAGCTGCGACAACTGAGGAAAAGAAACAGAGTGAGACTGCAGTCACTGATTGCAGTCACTCAGTGGCAGGCATGCAGTTACAGAACAGAGGCAGCAACAAGTCTCTGTAATAAGCTACAAATGAGGAGGCACTACAAAGCCATGCTAATGAGGCCAGCTAGCGCCCTGTGGGACTGCCACCCTCGTTCAGTTAATGTTAACACCGCCGCCCTTTCTTCAAATGTACATCGGAGAGCGTGGAGGGAGATGGAGGAGGCGGAGAGAAATGATAATCAACACTGCCACCCTCTTGTTTGCAAGAAACCTTTCAGGAACAACACTAGGCTTGATCATGCTCAACATTGTCTTCACCTTCGCTTCTTTTCTCCTCCTCATTCGCTTGATCTCTTAACACCGTCTTGTCCCTGCTTTATGTTACCAAACTCTCAGTAAATATAGATTAGCTGATAATGAAAAGGACTCAATTGGCTGAAAACTGCGGTGATGTTTCAGAAGCATCTCAGACATACAAGCGTGACAACATGACCTACTGACCTAACTACACTGACCATGCCCTTTATTTCTCGTTCTTAAATTGCTTTTTTTCCCATTAAAAAAGTCTTTGAGCTCCTAAAATGTAGTTTTGATTAATGACACATTTGATTGTATGCATTTCCCAAGTGAATATAAACACCAGCAATGATCAACTTTCCTGTTTTCTTCTCATATCAAAACGATGTCACACTAAAATAGCATAATCAAGATCAAGATCTTCCTTTAAAAAGATTCATTTAATTTACAAACCCACTTTTCTGAATATTTACTAAACAGCATTTTTCTGGGAAAACTGGTGTGAATCACTGAAAAATCTGTATTTTTGACATTAAAGTCAAGAAACAAAAGCTTGACTTTACTTTAAGTTACAGATTACTATTGCCTTAATTTTGAGTTTTAAGGACCTGCAGATACTAGTGGTGTAACGGATCACAAAACTCATGGTTTTTCGGAGAGTAACTGAGACAAATAACTGTTTTCCATGTATTATTTATTAAAAGAACTTAACGTAGCTCACTAACACACCAGGGGGATGTCTTTTCAAATTATCATACGGTTTACTCATCGCAGAATGACTTCCTTTTCTCCGCTAGCCACATCTTCTTCTCATGATGTGATTGTATACAGTTTGTTGAGGAAACAAGCTAAACAAGACAAGTACTTTTAAAAAGATAGAAATCTGAGCCACTCATAAAATATATATATTTTTTAAACATGAAAGGGAAAGATTAGAGAGTTAACCTACACAAGGTTTATAAAAACTGTATAATGCCCATGGTTAATTCATTGGCTAGCACCTGATAGCTTTGATTAGAGTCTGTGTAGCTATGCAGTGATCTGCAAGCTGAATCACTATGACTCAACAAGTGTGAAAGCAGAGCAGAAGGGGAACATCCAACTCAGATTTGGACTCAAATAAAGAAAATCTGTGTGAACACGGCCTTAGTAACATCTCAACTCTAAGCAGAAGTTGTGAGGTTACTAGTATATCATGTTCACAATGAATAAATTGCCATTCAAGACAAAAGTAATGGTGTGGTTTAGATTTTCATAGAGATATAGACCACAGGAAAATCTTTAAATCCTATTCTGTGTTGTAGAGTGTGTTTAGCCCAATGCATTACTGACCTTGTATGCTAGCAGGCTTGGTGGCGTCTGTAAAATCACATATTTTGTCCCACTGGTCACGGACAGCCTCAGGAGTCATCGGCTGGTTCTTCTGTCTCACAATGTGGCCCTGAGAACGCTCCCAGCGCACTGCACACATGGACACACAAATAAAGAGGTCATTGCATTGTGAAATTCACACACATACAGTACTAGTGAACCAGGGGCTAATGAATATCCTAGATGCGTACAGACATCTCCTCTGGAAAAATATGCAGTACTCACATTTACCAATCCAGCCTGCACCGACCTGAAAGGAGATGAAACATGAGCAGATGAGCAAACACACAGATATTTAAAAAAAATATTCTCTCTTTGTGGAAATTGTAGTTTTGCTCTCAATTGCAAAAGAAAAACATAAGACACAAAGTTACAGGCAGTACAGTGGGAGTGAGACCTTATTCGTCTTATTGAAGAAAAAAAAAAAGATACAATTTTCTGTATACCTCAAACAGTCCTCCATTTTCTTGACATTGTTCATGACAGAGCCAGAGCACCATGGGAGCAATGTACTCAGACTTCAGAAACGCCAGGAGGTCTAAATAAAACATGTACAAATTCAATACAGTAGAGCTTCTATTTATTGCACATTTGTTATGAAAGACGTGAAGTACAAGTTGCTGTTTATTCTATTCCAATCTATCCTATTTTTAAAAGGAATTTATAAGAGAATAAAAATAGAAACTAATATTAACATATACAATATGTGTATGATGAATCAACATGCTCTGAAATCATCTTCATTTATCAAAAGCCAGCAAACATATTTGTTATGTCACAGTCCCATCATTACACAGTAGGACCTGTTTGCTGTATGCTAATCTGTGTCTTCCGCTGGACACATACATGCACCAATTTTGGTAACTGAAACAGGAAACAGAACAACTTTTAAATAGATGAGAACATGGATCCGGGTCAACATTCAGTTTTAAGTGATCTCTAAAAAGCTCTGGGTATTTTTGGATGAATATCCATTAAAACTGAAAACAAATAAAAGGAACCTTAAAGTACTGATAATTTGTTCCTCACCATGTTGGAATGAAGTCAAGCAAATATGCCACAGGCTTTTAATTCCCTGTATGAACCATTAAAAAGTTAACACCAGACACCATATGTGTGCTGAAAATATCTCAACTCTTCGATCAACAAAATGTGGCCGTTAAAGCACAGGCATTCTGTTTCACCGCAGTCTGCAATGTTTGGCAAGATCAGTTTTGTTGTTTGTTTTTTAGAAAAGCCTGAGTCAGTGAAAGCCAACATATGGAACCAAGTCATTTACTAAGGTGAGGCCATCCTGTGACAGTTGGCGCGGCGCGGTGTGACAGATGCTACTGTGGACCAGCACAGCAGGGCAACAAAACCGCTCCTTTAATCTGTCACTTAATACCCCTGTCAACAGGGCTGCAGTCACAGAGTATGCTCAATATGCTCCTGATGAAGAGGCATTTACAGATTTTAGGTTTGGTGGGTTAGAAAAACATTCCACATCTTTATGAGATCCTTTTTTAAAAACACAGTAGATGATGCTAAAAATTATTTCCTTTTCAAAATCGCTCACAAGTTGTTATTCTGAAGGTTTTTTGTTTGATATAATATTCCTACGCAACATACAGTATCCCACGTTTATGAGCTGTTCTGAGCTACATTTCACTGTACACTGTGGCTGTCCAAGGCTGCATTACCTTCTGTCTTGAAAAATATTTTTAACATGAAAAACATAAATGTTTCATTAGCATACTTGCTCGCATTTTTGTGAATATTTGGAGGCACAGCTAACACCTAGAGTAAAAGAGGGAGGCCAGAGACGCCAGTTTAAATCTAGGGTTGACACACTAAAACTTTTAAAGCACTTACAGGAGGCATGATTTCATCATGGCTGTTGGAACAGCAAAAAAACCACAGCTCTTGAATATTAGATGACAAATTTGCATGTCAAACGGGAGTGCTGTTGCCTCAAATTTTGTAAATCAACATTACATGGGCATTACATTATGCAGCTGCTCTAAAAAAAGCTCTGGTTAAAACCTATTTGCCCGGTTCGAATTGTCCAAAACAAAAATTGTATATACCTATCATACCATATCTGGCAGAGCCCCACGGTATGCATTATACAGACAGCATGCAGCTATGTGTGTTGTTCAATCTCTCAGCTTACCTGGAGCCATGACGGTCTCTGTGAGGCGTGAAGCAGCAACAGGAGCAATAGTGTTGCACTGGATGTTGTACTTGCTTCCCTCGATGGCCAAGGTGTTTGCCAGCCCCAGCACGCCCAGCTTGGCGGCGCTGTAGTTGGCCTGGCCGAAGTTGCCATAGATGCCTGCGGCTGAAGCCGTCATGATGATTCTGGCCACAGACAACCCAAGGCAACAAGTCAGACAAGCATCGCTTTGGAGTAGTGAGAGACACAGACCCCTCTCCCCCATACACGCATATTCTGACATAGTGGTACACAATTTTTTATGCGTGTGTAAACACACAGGCGTATGCATGTGTAAAAATCTAGCCCCTTCACACACAACTGTATTATCACAGATACAGAATTGCACATCATAAATGTACTTGAACATTTTATTTGAACAACTGTGAGCATAGTCTATATGCAGGAATCAATAAGACACACAGTCGTGCACATACAATTTTGCTAGTAATCTCACGCAGAGATTACACATCAGTAAAGCAAAAGTAATGAGGTTAAGCGCCAACGCTACATTAACTATAGGGGACATCTGAAACATGCCATCTCACTGGTCATCAGAAAGCAGAGATCCATATTACAGAACACTCGCACTGTGTACTACAGCTGAACCACCGGAGGATTGGCAATGGGAGTATATTTTTCAAATCAATAACTTTTAAGTGCTAAAGTCTGCGACTAACTGGGATAGAAGTCCTGAACTTCAGGATTGGTTAATGTCACGTGGCTGACCTGAAGCTATCTGCCAGGTGAGAGTAACACTTCGATGACTGGAAAATAAGAAAAACCAATTAAGCCCTGGTGCTTTCCTTCACTTCCCTCCTCTAGCAAGCACAGGAGAAAATGTCCCTACTTTCAAGAGGGTGCCAACCTAAATCAGAGAAATCAGAAACGATTCTTACTGCGTGCAGCATGAGGGTGAATGCATTTGCAAACCCCAGTAGAAATAGAAAAATACATAAAATAAATTAAACTTTCTCAGTCTCTTGTGATACTAACATCCTTCAACCCCCCAATTCACATTTAATTCTCAGCAACAAAAAAATAGGCTATATTGAAATGAAACTCCTTATTCACACTATTTCAGGATAAATAAAAATAGGTATATGGAGGTATTTACAGAGGTAAATAGAAAGCTTCTAATGATACAACTCTGCAGTTGTCACCAAGTTGCTGGCCTGCTCAAAGAACCTATGGTGAATTCTCTTTACCTATAAAGAATATCGAGTATGGATATGGAGGATCGAAACTGACATTATAAATAAAATTTAAAAAAAAATAATAACTCAATAAATATATTAATACACCATTAAATGCACCAAAAATAAAATTATTTATGTATTATTTTTCTTTCACATTTTTTTGTCTTTTTAAGTATGCACTTGCTTCATCACACAGCTTCAGTATTCAAATGAGGGGTCTGTCCTTCAATGTGTGTCATGGGGTCAACCTTTGCTATTGGTTGATCAACATCAGAGTGCATAGATCGACTATATATGCCTTGCTCCCACACCGGTGTCCAGGCAGCTTTTGAACAGGAGCAGTAAGTCACTGTAATGGCGGCATTGATCAGACAATCGGAGCTGTGGAGAGAGGCGGCATTTCTAGGGCTGATCTTTCTGCTGTTGATATGTTGTGATGCGGATCATACAACTGCCGGTGCTTCTCTACTTCTACGATCAACTTTTTCCTCTCTCTTGCTCGCTGCTTGTGTGTGTGTGTGTGTGTGTGTGTGTGTGTGTGTGTGTGTGTGTGTGCGCTAGTATCTCTCGTTCTTGGTTTAGGCAAAACTGACAAATATGTGGAATAATTACTTATTTTAAAAAACAGGGGCAAAAAAAAAAAAGGGTTGGCAAGCAGGATGTATATTCTATAATTTATCATAATCAGATCATTTATATCATATATTATTTAAATTGTTTTTAATATTTTGTGTCATATTCGCTCGCAGCAAGTGTAGAAAATAGAACAGACGCCGAAACGATCGCTGCGTGGCACCTCATATGTGAACAGCCCAATTAATTAACATGGATGCCGAATGGGATTATATTTTATATTATTTTTGGTGCATTTAATGGCATATTTATTCATTTATTTATTTAGTCATTTATTCATTTACTTTTAATTATGGCAGTTTAGGTCCTCCCAACAGTAAACCAAGTGAACATGGTAATGAATAAAACTAGCTCGACTGACCTAGAAACTTATAAGTCTAGTCCCCTCCACTAGTGCAATGCCCCATTAACCTGCTCCTCTATACAAAAGACATGAAATGCATGCACATAATTCTAAAATGTTTGTCTCCTTACATAAAAATAAGAGAATATTTTTACACCCTTGTTAATAATGCAGTTGGATTTATATCAACGGTTTTCTACTCTACTCAACAATACACCGTTTTTGAGCTCAATGCAGTGAAACTTCCTGCAAAATGCGGCTTCAATGTCAATGAACTGCAGTCTTCCCCGGCTCAAGTAGAACACAATGTGTGCACTTGTGAAGGGCATCTGTTACCTGGAGTAACATGGGAGCAAAGCTGGTTGTGTGACCTTCCTCTGCAAATTAGAATTCCAAACATGCAAACCTCCATTGGTTTTCATGGCACACATTTTTACTTGTCATAGCAGGAAAAGCACAGGTGTTCAGATCAGATCCAGAATGCAGCCATTATTAATGTTATTAGTTGCACCTGTTTTTGGCCCGTTAATAAATCCCTGTTAATGAAATGACACAACTGACTGCTCCTTAAAAACATGATCCATACACATCTGCAAACATCTTCACTGCTTCAAGTCAACATAAATTATCCACTGAATGTTTCACTTGTCATTCAAGAAGCTTCTCCAGAGGTGAAGAGTCTCAGATGAATGGCAAAACGCCCTCAACTCAACTCAACTCTACAAATTCAGACCGGTGAATTTTTTAATTTTGTAAGTGGTGCTACTTGGAAGAATAAGATGAGCCTGCTCAGACGGTGTTCAAACTGTTTTTTAGAGAGCTTATCCTAAAACACAGCATAACCAAATTAACAAATTTCCTTCATTCTTTGTGGATTTACATATTCATATGGTATTTGCTGTCTTGGACTTATATTAGTATGCAGATTTTTTCATTGTACACCATGAAACCACTGATGCTAGACATATTAAGGGGTAACACGTGATCAAGTCAGAATATGTGTATAATAATGTGCTTTATATGCATATCCTCAGGAGCCCACTTAAAGTGGGGCACATAAAAACTATTTTGAGTATCTTTGGTACTTTAGCTGATGTCTGAATACGACCTTATCACACAGCATTTTAGGCCATAAGATATTTTCTTGATTACAGTCCAGCAAAGGTCTGTCTGCTGAGGATACTGTAACTTTGTTGGATCTAAAAAAAAAATCATACACCACATAAAAGGTGGATGGCACAGTTTTTGTAAACTTCAATAGCTGTTAGTAGCTAGGCTCCTTACCTGCCAAACTTTTGGTTTTTCATGTGGTTCCAGGCAGCTCGAGTCACCAAGAAGGAGCCTCTCAAGTGAACTCTTTGAATGAGGTCTGAAATGGAGAGTAAGAGGAATGACACAGAATACACAGCACATACATACACTGTATATATATACATTATACACTGTTGTCTGTTATTTCACATTAGATAATTTCTGGATCAGATCCAGCTTACAGTACATCTTTAAACTCCCACACAGACAATCTGTTAGACTGTACAGTCACAAGGTACATGAACAACAAACCCAAGTAAAAACAAAGGTTCTTCTACCTTTAGCATGGTGGCGCAGTTTGATTACGAGGTGAAATGAAAATAATGTGATGATATGAGATGACCCCCATGCACAAAGTATGAGTTAATGAGAGTGAACTGAATGTAAAGCTCAGAAATGATTGAATTACCCCAGTCCAAATCACTCGTCCTGGCAAATGATCGGTCACGAAGTATCCTTGGCAAAGAAAAGCAGGAGTGGGTGTTAAACTTAAGGTTCTCTTTAAACTCTAAAAACAGATGACATGATTAGACCTGGCAAAAAAAAAGTGTGATAATAACTGAAAAGGACTTACCCGGCATTGTTTACAACAACATCTGGACGAAAAGATAGACGACCAGATTTAGTTCAGTACTTACTTCAAATTGCAGTAATAACATCCCTGACAATCTTTCGACTGACGTTATTTAATTATGCAATACTTGAGATAAGTATCAGTTCTGATGGCCACAGTATTGCCATACAAAGACAATACTCACCTATTCTTCCAAATGCATCCAGTGCTGTTTGGATCAATTTGTCTCCGTCCTCTACAGAATCTGTGTGTGCAAGACAGAAATGGTCACAGAATTTAAAGAGGAGAGATTACATTTTGTTTTAGCATAACTGGGTTTTCAGAAGCCTGTATCATTGTGTTGTTTAGCCTCAGTTAAAGATCTGATTCTTTGATACATTGTCCCTGGTTGCATTTAGGTTTATAGATACAATGTGCAGAGTTAGATAAAGTTTTATTGTGTGCTAGAGAAAGTTGACAGCCTCCCCCACATGCTCAGTATGTTGGGTAATGATATATGACAAGTCACCTTTTCTGGGAAATTATACCATTTGTATTATTTCCAAAAACAAAATCTACCATGTTCAAAACCAACACAATGACAAAAGCGTTGTCATGTTTTGTTCTTTATAACAAGGTTTTTTCTTATATGTTGCGAGATGCACAAAGGTGATACTTCATCAGTGAGCTAGTCAGTCAATCAATATTATTGGCTAAATACTACGGTGAGCAAAAGAGAAAAAAACAGATAGAGATAATGATGTGCGAGAGAAGAGAAGAAAAGAGGCTTAAGACAAGAAGGCTAGTCCAAACTTCTCACCATAGTTCGCGACGGCCTTGCCTCCCTTCGCTCTTATCTCCTCCACCACCTTATCAGCAGCCGCAGAACTCTTTCCACCCCCTTTAATGTCTGCCCCAAGGTCATTCACTTTATTGCAAAAAGAAGAAAAAGATTAGCAATAATGGGGTGAGTTCTGCAATTCTCCAGGACTGATTAGGTTAGGAGAAGAGTGGAGCTAAGCGGATTCCTTGTCAGAGTTCAAGGGCAAGTCCAGGCGACACGGAAAAATTATTATTATGAGAAGGGCAAATGTTTATGCCAACATCTGCAACTGTGTCGTCTGAAAAGTTACATTATTACTGTGACGGTCAATGCAACGCACATTTTTTTATGACAGCCCTCATTTTTAGAAACAATTTATGTCCTAAGTCACTTCAATCTAGGGAAGCACTGATTCCACTTTTTCTCTCCCTATAACGATTCAGATACCTCAAATCCAAGTGCCAATTTGAGATCAGAGCTCTTTTTCCACCAAGTTAAAAATCTTTATAACTAACTCTGTAATTAAGCAACTGCTGTGACACTAAAAACTGAGCCTGTCGCCCGCTGTGACGGAATGGATGTAACTGGTAGCAGCAGCATTGTATTTTCATAATGACACTGTATTTACTTCAAGATGCTGCATTTACTGTGGATCGGCTATGTCACGACCGATACTCTGTGTACTTAAAAAGGATCTGTATCTATCCCAATACAAATCTGGTGTATCGGATCCATGAATCCCTACTTAAATCAGAATAAGGACACCTTTAAACCCACCCACTCATTCTAGCAGGGAGCCATACAGTTGCAAGAATATGCAGGTTTTTACTCATGCTCTCATGTCACATAAATTAAAGATCACTGCTGCTGCTGCTGCTTTTCTGTTGTCAGCAGCAAGGGCTATAGGAACAAACCGTAAAAACATTTAACCGACATCCAGTCCCTAACAAGTCAGGAAAAACATCTGAAATCATGCTGGGCCAAACATGCACACTCACATCACTGTCCCTCCAAAGGCAAAGAATACACAAATTGAGGTCACAAGGGTATACTTTTAGCAGGCATTTCAGTAAGTACATATCAAGGCTTGGGTGCACTAGCCTCAGTGTATCCGCTGTACCTGCTCTAAAATAATGGGGGTATAAGGGGCTTAAAATGAAGATCCTTTATTTACCTATAACTGAGGCGCCTCTTTCAGCAAAAGCCAGTGCATAGTCTCTGCCAAGGCCTGCAGAGAGAAAGACAGATAAGTAAAATGCCAAAGGATACAGAATAATGACCCCCACCACACCATCAACAACCTCTTTTGTTGCATGTGCCCTTTCACATACTTGGCATGATTATAAGCTATTGCGTTACATGTACTTTGCTCCATGTGTTCTTCAAATGAAAATGCTGACAGAACTCTGTGGCTAGTCAAATCAATGCAGTGCATATTGCATAGTAATATTAACAATGAGGTATCGTTGTTTCCAGAAGGTTCATCAGGATACCGTGGTCCAAGCTTGTTTACTTTTACCACTGTGAGACTTGCAGCTTGTTTCGCCAATGTTAGCAACCAGCAAGACACCGAGATTAAACTGCTGGGCAGCTAACACAAACGAAAGAAAGACTCGTGCATTAGGCGTCTTAATAATTTGGCTCACGTACTTAATACATCTCCGCAACTCGCAGGTTAGCATTAGCAGCTAACGTTACAAAACGTATTTAACCATAATTACAGTTAGCAAAAAACGACAGCCTTGCTAGCGTTCAGTTATGTTTACCTCCTCCGGCCCCGGTGACAAGCACGACCCTTCCCTCGAATGACAACGACATGATAAAGACACAGACCTATGGGATATTATTCTCTGTTCCTTAACAGTACAAGCACAGCAGCTACAAGAGCAACAGTTTCGGAGACTGACAGCAGGGTCAACTTCTGCAAGTGTAACTTCCGCAATTACGAGAGGGAAGGCTCAGCCGTGACCAATCAGAAACCAGGATTTTGTTAACCCTGTTTTCAGCGCTGTTGATTTCAGCGATGTGGTCCACTTTGATCCTAGGTTTCAATATTTAAAAAATATCTATATTTATGTTAACTTTATGAAGTCCATTATCTACTTTATTTACAATTAAAATTGTATAATTAACTGATTTTCACCATGTCTGCACAACACATTTAGGAAACACAGACATAAATGGTAACGGTGACCCTAATGGTAATGATGACGATGATGATGATTACAGGTGTAGTTTCCACTCTGCCAGGGATAAAACAAATCTAATAATAATAATATGACTTGGATATGTTAAATTGTAAAAGGTTTAAACCTAAAGACTGGTTGAACCAGCAGCAGTGTAGCTGTTCTTATGCCTCATAGCATTTTGCTTATCATCCACATTTCTTTCTGCAGAAAATATATCAACAAAATAAAGTTGGCAACACAGTGTGCTCAAGTTAACAATGTTCACAATATCCCTCATTTATCTGCAATGGAAAAATTCAACACATTTTTTTTAAAGTTAAGTTGTTTCCTTGTGTACGCAGCAAAGACTGCAAAATGTATCACAGACATATCCATCTCAGGCTAAGCCAATAAAGCAGCCAGTAAGATACCAACTGTGCAAGAGATATAACTTTTTGTAATAATCAGGATTGTCTTGTAATTAGAAGAAAGGAAGATGGTGTTTTCACACCAGACATTTTTACTCATCACAGCAGAAAAAGCATAGGTTTCTCTAGTGGCGATACTGATGGCTCTGTTCCACCAAAAGAAAAGGTTTAAAGTAAGTCAAACCAGTGAGGGGACATGCAAAATACCAGTAAGCTGGAAGTGGCAAAGCTAAAAAGAATGCAGCTGTGATTCATGTTATTGATTACACCAGTGCATACACTGTGTATTTCTGTGCTATTGTTGTTGTCTCATTTTACATCTACATTCTTAGACTTAGTGTACCTTATGAGTCTTTTATGCCTGTTTGGACATTTTAAAAGCATTCATTCATTGTTATGCTAATATTGTGCTCCAACAGTGCACATTTAAAATCAGATAGCGGGTTCTTGTTACTGACAAGTTCCCCAGGTTCTTGTTAGTGACACGTGTTGTTGTTGTTTTTTTGTTCGAGATAGTCAAAGTGAACTTGCCACGCACCTTGTTCAGGCTCTGGGAGGAGCGTACAGCCTATGGGGTCATTCTCACTCGCTGGTACGGTAGCCTATCTTAGACCGAAAGCTATTCATGTGCACACAAAAAAGTGATTTTAAAAGAAGCCTGCTAAAAAAAACTACTAACTCTCTGGCCGCGACACGCCTGTGTGATGAAACAGCCACAAACAGGCGCTCACAGAGAGAGAGAGAGAGAGAGAGAGAGAGAGAGAGAGAGAGAGAGAGCATCCTGTGCGCCCGGACGTCGGTTGCTCAGACTCTCCAAGGAGGCTGCGATGGAGACAGAATGAAACTGACGGGGTGTTTTTCGGAGGGATGTGCCTCTGGGGTGTCGTTGCCTGACGGCTTTCCGGGGTGTATCATTACCAGAGTCTCATACTGGAGGAAAAAGCTCCTCGTTTTTCCTCCAATGTTTTACAATGTTGTCGACGCCTGAGGATTATGGACCATTATAAAAACGACCGGCGGTGTGATGCTTCGGATAACTGCCTGTGTACTCTTTCTTCTTCCTCTTCTTCTTCTTCTTCTTCTTCTTCTTCTTCTTCTTCTTGGTGGTGTTCTCTTTATTTACTATAGCCGACACGTTTTCGAGGCATTCGTGTTTGGACATTTCTTCTTCTTTTTTTTTTTTCTCACAAAATGTTGAATTTAGCGCTCTCTCGACGCGAAGGATATTCGTGACACGTCATGTTTTGCCGTCGGACATGAAGGTGTGAGAAGCACTAACCCATGGACAGGCGCCGTTTCGCGGACAGTATGAGACAATATTTTGACATAACCGTCATTTTTTTTGTGTTACGCTCTACTGCGCATGCGTAGTGGTAGATACGGAAAGCTGCCCGACGCCACTTCTCTCCGTCCTGTCCGTGATGTAGGAGCAAAAGTGAAGGGAGCGGAGGATTAAATAATGCGTTGGCAAAGTGGCAGCGGGGCGACCAAAGGATTTGACTTTAGATCCTTCGCGAAATAGATTGTGCCGCAAACTGAAGAATGTCAGGGACACCAAATGCAGAGGCTGAAGGAGTAGTCTCCAAAGTGAAAGTTAAAAAGGAGATCAAGACAATCGTGGAGAATTTGGAAACCATCCTGGGAGACCTCAAGGATGTAGCCAAAGAGCTCAAAGAGGTAAATGAACAGGAAGCACCATTTGCAATGCCTAGTGAGCACTTGTCTACCATGTGTCATCTTATTCCTACAGGCCGCTTGCTCTTTCTAAGCATCCATTGTCTGAGAGAGGACATGGGAGGCTGATGTCCACCTCACTGGGGCCTGGAAAAGGCTCACACACACTGTCTCTCTCTCACACACACACACACTCATTCACTCACAAACATACAGACATGCTCCTCCCCCTACCTACTAATGTATGTGATCATTATCTCCCAGCATGGAAAGACATTTGGGACAGGAGGACGTGGGGTGTGAAATGACAGGACAGTCGCTTCACGCCGACTCGCGGGCTTTAATGAAAGTGAGGGAAAATGCAATCACAGTTAATATTTAATGGACAAGTTGGTTCAACCAGGAGGGCGCTTTTGCATTGCATTTCATCATCTTAATGCTGACTGTTGTTTGCTGCAAATTATCTCCTGCCAAAAAATAGAGCAGTTGTCTTCTCTTTTCACTTTTTATCTCTCAGTCTCTCGTGGTTGTCTCTCTCTCTCTGTTTCTTTATCTTCGTCTCTCTTTGTCTTTCGTTATCTTTCACCACATATCGCCGCCACTCATCTTCATCCTTTCGTTATCTCTCGTTGTCTGCTTTCTTTTTCCTTCTCTCTGTCCTTGTTAGAGATAAAAAAAATGAAAATAAAAACTCTCAGAGCCGTCTGATTGGCCGTTCAAATCTCAGTGATGCAGAGACAGGAGTGCTGAATGGGAATGAGAGGTTTTTGGAGGGATTATATGAAGATATATACTGTTTTCATTATCTGCAGCAAGTAATTCTCCTAGAGCCAAGCTGAGACTGTGCTCGCTTCGAATCGGTGTTTCCTCTGATGCCAATCACTGCATCCCATGCTGTCACGTCGGTTGTAATAACCTGCAGTCTTACCTGCTTTAATGTTTACATTCCTCTGCCGGCCACACACCGGGCATCCGGCCTGCTGGGCTGAACCTTTCATCACCCTGACATGACAGGCTGTCATTCGAATAAAACCCTATTGCGTACAGCCTCTGGTTCCTACATTATGGATGGGTAGTAGACACATCATCTGTCTCCTTCTGCCTCTCTGCTCCTCTTCTTCTGTCTTTGCAACTTGAGTTGAATTAGACTTCGTTTGTGTTTTTCGGCAGTTTACAATGTCTCGCAGCAGGCGCCAGAGATAAACGAGAGCAAGAAGGCATTGTAATCTGTCTGTTGTGCTTTTTTGTGTGTGTGTGTGATGTGGCCTCTTTCTTATTCTTTTTGCTTGCAGTAAATTAATGTAGAGGATCAGTTATTCTGACACCGCACTCACTAAACACACACCTCGAGGGGGTGTTACTATCAAAGCCGGTGTTTGGGGTAGAATCCATTGGAAATGCAGTTATCTGTTATAACTCACAGACGGGGCTGGAACAGAGCCTGGCTCTGAGGAGTGACCCTGCCCAGATGCTTGGCACAGCCACTGACGCTGCCTGGCCTACAGCAGAGGCTGCACACTGGGATACTGGTATTACCTCTTGTGCGTGTCCCAACAAATTATCCATTTACGGACTGCTTGGAGAGTTTAGCGCCATTATCTTCCCCGCCCTAGCTTGCTATCTTTCTCTTTATCTCTTGCTTTTTTTTCGCTCTCTTGTTTTTCTCCTCACCACTCTCTCTCTTCATTTCCCTCTCAGCCTCTTCTTAAGCCACTGTTTGGACACGCATTTCAAACCCTTAGATAGCAATGAATGGTGTTTTACAGGGGGCTAATGTACTGGGTACTCTGAGATGAGCGTTACTAATTCAGAAAATTAGCATAAGCACATTGTCGTTGCCGTATATCCATGAATGCTGTAAGGGAAAAGAGTTTCCTTTCTCACGGGTCATTTAAACTGGGTTTCAGCTATGATGCCATGAACTTAGGCGTGCTCAGCTCAACCTACATTAGACTTTCTTTGGACTCACTGAGTGCTGGATCCTCAATAATCAGACAGCCAGCAATAAAAGGCCCAACAAAGCAATAATAACTCCACCAAGGGAAGAGAACAAGGAAGAAACTCTTCTTCAAAGGAAATGGTTTTGGATAGACCAGGCTGCAAAACATGGACATCAGTTATACGTTCCCAGCAGAGTTTAGTACCATTTCTACTCTGTCTTTTTAAAGGTCCAGGGCAACTAATTAATACGTTAAAAATTACAATAAATTCTAAATCCAATCCTAGATCAAAACATACACATTTTAATTATTAGACCAAACAATATATGCAGTATATATAAATAATCATTCCCACTTAATTTCCACCAAGCCCCTCCCCAACTATCACCTACAGTACTTGATGTCAACAGTCATAGACACAAGAGAGTGACAACAAACCTAATCTTTAATATGTCCCTTTGCAGGCTGTGAAAACAAATTTCCTCTTGGAGGACAAAGGAAGTATCTTTGGATCTAAATATCTACTGTACACACGGGGCCCTGAGACAAAAGATAAACACTTCATGTTCATTTCTACTACACTGAGCAGAGCATCTCTGCCGTTTTCTCTTTACTGCAATTTTGTTTATTATCTATGTCATGGACTGCAGTGTACTGTATTCATAAATGATCTTACTGTTCAAGATTGCAAATTCATTCAAATATTTAAATAGTCCTCTGTTTGGCCCTGTTGCTCTCTCCCAAAAATATCCAGAAGGCTATGTCACAGTGCATTTCTTGTGCCAGTGTCCACTCTGGCACACTACATTATTGCACCACCGCAACTTTCATGTCGAGTTGCTTGTGGAGGGTTTTGCATGTCTTCTGCTTTTTGTAAAATATCTATATGTTGCTCTCTTGGAATTAATTTGTACCAATGATGAATTGTTTCCTGTGCTGTTGTTAAGAAACGTGATGCTTTCGTCAGTAGAAATGGACCCTCCCTCTCATAGCATGTGTTTCAGTTTGATGTTATTAGTCTCTCCGTGGTTGAGTTGTACTTGAATTGTAATATCTGACTTTCTCATTTTCAGCAGGATGTTATAAGCGTTTGAGCAGATTTTATTTCCCTGTTTATTTGATTTTATTTTGCTATTTTTATGTCCTCTGCACTCTTTTGCTACATGTAGAGGATGTCTTTGGGTTTTTTATTATAAATGACTATAAGCTGATGTTTTTTGGAATTGTTACTTCTCTCAGTCCCGATGGCACACGGGATTGTTGTAGTATATCACTTAAGGCAGAGTCTGGCAGGCTCATGGGTGTTCCCATAAATTGTAGTGATATTTCTTTGCTGCCTGGCGTGGTTGTCATAGAGCTATCTCAGTCACTCTTAAATCTCATTAATCAATCTCTTGTATCAAAGTATATCTTCTTTAAATTTTTACACAATGAGATTTTCAATTCATTAATTAAGACATTCAGCTACTTACAAGAACAAATTTTTAAACTTCCTTTTTTTTCTGCCCCCCAAATTTTTATCTGGAACATCATTCATTTCCCAGTTGCCAGTGTCATAGTGCTTTTGTTTTTTTCTTTGCAGAGATTGTCATATTTCTTCCTCTCATGCCGCATTGTTGATTATCCCTGACCTCAGCTGTCGCAGTGAC
Organism: Nannoperca obscura; assembly: GCA_036024295.1. Classification (NCBI taxonomy): domain Eukaryota; kingdom Metazoa; phylum Chordata; class Actinopteri; order Centrarchiformes; family Percichthyidae; genus Nannoperca; species Nannoperca obscura. The sequence continues at coordinate 17,924 of JAVQJL010008682.1, read as the reverse complement.
TCTTCTTCTTGTCACTAGGTTGTTCATGACATTGACACCCTGACTTGTGACCTGCAACTGGAGGAGGACGGACTGACAGACAGCTCTAAGACGGACACGCTCAACTCCAGCTCGAGTTCCACCACCACCACGACCACCGCTTCCAGCCTGGAGAAGATGAAGCTCTTCCTCGATGACTGCATCTGCAAAGCCCCCGCGCCCATTGCCCCAGTCGCTGTCAACCCTCACGCAGTCCTGACTGTACTCAAGAAACCCCACCCTCCTCTACCGCCACCCAGACTTACCCCGCTGAGAGCCGAGGATCACAACATTAAGAATCTGCCTCATCCAACATTATTGTTATCAGGGAATATATCCAAGGCTACCGGGTCTCTAATGAGGAATGGCGGGGTTTTTCCTTTGAAACCAAACAGGGATTTATTTTCCTCCACGCCGTGTTTCATTTCTAATGACAGTGCAGTCTCTGAGTCGGGTCTTGTTCCTACATTACCCCGGCCCATGCCTCTTCTCCGCCATGAAAAGAACAAATGTCCCAAGGCCCCTGGCAGGGAGTCTCGTGAGAGGGAGCGTGTTCGTTTCAGTGAGAAGGTCCAGTACCACGGCTACTGCCCAGACTGTGACCTCCAATACGATGTAGACGACACAGAACTACACTTACAGGCTGAGCTGAACGACTTGAGGCTCAGCCCAGTGCATTGCTGCTCTTCCTCCTCCCCTCCTCCTCCTCACGCTCTTCCTCATGAACTAATGTTGGAAAATGGCGGCCTCTCGGTCAGCCACAGTTTCCCGCCGACAGCAAACACTCTTCCACCTTGTGTGCCTCCTCACCCGCCTTCCCTCAAGCCCCAGAAAACAATCCTACGCAAATCAACCACTACCACGGTTTGACGCCGAACCCCTCGTCTGTCTAACTTAAACATTATTGAATCATTCATGGTGTTTTCTACTTTATGAGCGCTTTCTGCTCCAGTTGAACTCTGGATTCTCCAAACAGAGAGAGGAAGGGCTTGGGAAATAGGAAACAAAAGGATGGATAAAGTGAGTGGAACAGAGAGAAAGGCATCGCCACGGGCGCTGGGACGTACACAGAGAGATCAGGAAGAGGCGGTGAGTATTTGTGAATGTATGAGTGTGTTTGTCAGGAAGAGAAAGGGAGGGAGAAAAAGAGCAATTGCATGTGTGCACTGACGCATATGTGTGAGTCTGTCTGCATGCAAGTTTATTTGTTTTTGTACTGTATATTCATGTGTGTACATATTTGTGGGTGTATGCGTAGGCGTATGTGTGCAGAGTGTGAATATTGTAGATTGTATATTGTAGTCAGAATTAATGGAAAAATGTAAAGACTTTAAAAATGTCACAAAAGAATGCTGACAACACTAAAACTAAATAGTATCTGTGTCTTTCTGGTAGCTCTTCGTACTAACGAGTCTCAAATTCAGGAAGTTCTTTCAGAGGGGGGCTCTAATTAATTCATGTCCTTCTGGATAAAACAAGAAAACCCGCTTCCTTCATATTTCATCCCAAAGCCCTAAAGATCTTCCCATACACTGACACTTACCTGTACTCAAGTAACTCTCCACCACACATGGATGAAAGTCATTGCATCTATACCTTCACACAACCCTGCCTAGATCAACAATTAGTGTTGAGAAAGAGACAAGTGAGTTCATTCCTCCTCTTCCTTCATCGCCTCAAGTCCCATTTTGCTGACATCAGACTGTGGGAGTGAAAGAAGGGAGAATAAATGAGAGGGGAGTGACATGGTGGGCATGGGAAGAGAGAGAAAGCCTTAGCTTATTAAACTGTCGTTTTGTTTTGTGTCTACACTGATAGCTTTATAGCAAATTCTAATTGAAAAATCTTGAACTTTCTTTTCTAAAATAATTCATGTTTAGCAACTCAACTCCCATTTTGTAGACCCCCACTATCAGTGACTGTGAAATCTATGAGACTTAATGGACGGTAAGCTAATCCATTCTGCTCATGAGTAGACAGAATTAGACAGGAATAATGCAGAACTTTTATTTCCTTAAGGGAATCAAATTCAGCAGCATTATAATACCATCTCAGCCTATATGAGCAGTCGGTACACTCCACTCTATAATCTTTTATTAAGAAGCATGTTTAATAAAGTCTGTTCCCATGTGCATATGTCTGAAATCCTTCTCAAATCAAAGGAATCTATCTATGTGTGTTTGTGTTTGTGTGTGTGTACATCTGTGTGTGTACATAGGTGTGTGTAAAAGCACATGTCAGTTTGGCAGACTTGAGGAGACAGCATACCCCGGAGTTGGATGAGAATAGTAGCACGTTCCTCCCAGCGATGCCCTTAATTAGCCGGATTAGACTACAGGAGATAACAGTGCTGCCTCAGACAGCCTTTGTACAAACATCAGCCTTGACAAAGTTCTGAACTGCTGCTGCGCGTATTTTTATGTGAAAAACACAAAGAGGAGCTAATAGAGAAAGAAAGGAAAGAAGGGAAGGGTGAGAAAGTTAAAGACATATGTGGGGGTGGTTGTGTGTATTTAGGGGGGTGTATGTTATATAAATAGTACATTTAATATGGTGTGTGTGTTTAGAATTGTAGGGGTGGGAAGCTTTGAGATTTAAGTCTGAGAAAATCAGGGTATAAAATAGCACACATTGGTGACTAAATGCAATGCATGACCTCGCTGGCCTTACTAATCTAAAATCGGCATCTGGATTAGGGATCAGTGGATATTCAGCCATGAGAAAAACGAGTGTGTGTGTGTGGAAGAAGGGGCGGGGGTGTGGGGGTGTAAGGACCCGGAGGGAGAGAGAGGAGAGAAGGAGAGAAAGAGAAAAGAGAGCACGTGTGATGGAGAGAGGCTGATGCTGTTTTGGCTGTGTTGTGTTTTCTATTATGTGAGAGCATATGTGGATGCATGTTTGTCCTCAAGACGTTTGCGCAGTCTCTGCGCAGTCTCTGTATTTACCTTGTATTAATGAGTCTGGAAGCGACATGCTCACACACACAGGCACACGGGAAAGGGAGCGCAGCCAGTATCATCAATAGATGCAGTTCATAAGGGCTTCTGCTACCACAGCATTGCCTTACTATCTAATGCACAGTTCAATGAACCGAGGAAATCGACACAGTGGACTTGGCATCGTATGATTAATGGAATATAATGAAAAAGTAGAGGCATCTGCACTTTGTTTGTTTTTTTCCTGTCCATGTGTGTTTTTTTAAAGCTGGGACAAGCAAATGTTTGCTTGAAAAATTACTGAAACAGTTAATTATCAAAATAGTTGCAGATGTATTTTCTTTATATCGACTAATCGATAAATAATAGTGATCTTTATTACCAATGACCACTGACTTTGGTAGACATTGGTGAAGTGTTCACTAGGGCTGGGTATCATTTACAATAACTATCAGCTACAATACTTGAGTTTTTGACCTTTCCTATAACTTACTTTAGGAAATGCAGTATAAGCGTGTTTTAAAACTGTTTTTCTTTAAACAAAAGAAGCCAGAGATTGCAAATATTAAATATGATCTAAACACAAGCAGCTGTACAACAACCTAAATAAAAGAGATTGTTTATTTAAATTAAGAAGATTACAAATCTTCCAAAAAAGTATGATGAAGTTTGATAGTCAGCCCTATTCGCAGTGGGTATTGTTGCACTTTAATAATATATGATGTCAAGTCATATCCTGTCATATCCTACTTTAATGCCCCCTATATTCCTACAATATGCTGTCAAAATGTATTTTTAATGACATTAAGATCATTATTTTACATGAGTCAGTTTAAACATTTAGCAGCCACCTCATATTTGTGGAGAGGGCGAAGCGTGTGCATTAATGGCACCCACAGTGGTATTTGGGAGAACCAGTTTGTGCTGGTTGACCAGCAAAATGTGCCCCTCATGTTCAGATTTATATTTCATTTTTTAATAAATCCACGACTTGTTATCAGATCATTCCCTTAACGCAGAAACCACGGCTCCTCTGACTACGGGTGTAGGAGTTTTTCACTGTTTTTTTTTTTGTAATGGCTATCTGAGCTCCAGTGCTCCGGGCTTGAGAATAAAGTTGTAATGGGCAGGGAGGAGGTGGATCTTCACAGCCTCCATCATGAGTCAGGACTGACTCAACTGTACTGACCTACTCCCTACAGCTCACAGCTCTAGTTCATAGCCCACTTCTCTCTCTCTCTCTCTGTCTCTCTCTCTCTCTCTCTCTCTCTCTCTCTCTCTCTCTCTCTCTCTCTCTCTCTCTCTCTGTCTTCATTTCTTTCTTCCTCTCCCCTTGGATGATGCTTCACTCCCACTCGGCAGCAGCTGTATGCATAACAATCTCTCTGTGCACATGTATCTCTATATACAGCACGTGTGGGTGGGGTATCTATTATTAAAACAAATCTGACACTTTGTACAGCGAGCACCTTTGGCAGCATTTCCAAATGTGTTTAACCAAAAAGTTCACAGACTTTTTCTTACCAGAGCCGCAGCAGCCTCTGCATCCTTCACTCCCTACCTTTGAATTACAAATGACCTTCTAGGAATGGAAACAGTCTACTTCTGGTTGCTATGCATCGGCTAATAAATGATTGTGTACACTAGCTCCTCCATTTGAACCTTGTGTTTTTTTGATTTCAACCCAACGTCCTGCTGACGTCACTAGTGCGACTCATCGGGTTAATAACTAAACCCACCGCTTCCATAATTAATTAAAAGTCTCATAGAGCTGAATGAATGAATGAATTAGATTGTTACATATGTAAATGTAAACCTGTTACTCTGATTTTTGGTCTTATAACACAATAGTCATATGCGTGCTTAGCGTGCTTCTACTGACTGTATTGTCATCCCATTTTCCAACCTGGCAAGTGCACATTGTGCAATGAAACTCAAGTGAGCGAGTGTCTCAGAGTGAGACACACATCTTGCCAATGAATATTAATTAGCTGTAGTTTCTCTGTCTGATTGTTGGTGGTGATAGTCTGCCAAAAGATACAGTTGTCTGTTTGCTTCATGCACCATTTATTTTCATTTTTGTTTCCCTCGATCGACAACAATTCATTATGATCTTTGAAAATGAAAACGCTATGAGGAAATAATTAAACAAAATGACGAGCCAAATAGTTGTGGTGTTGCGTGCCAGAGGCATTACATCTGAGATACTGTATGCAAAGTTTATTAGAATACAAAACAGACATGACCTACATTAACCAAACATCAGAGCGATCAAAAGTAAATCTGGTGCACATTGGGCATGGATACTGGCTCGTTTTGGTGCTTCTTTATCCGTGACTCAGACGAAGTCATGATGTGGGAAAATGAGTGGGCATCTGTGTGTGTGTGTGTGTGTGTGTGTGTGTGTGTGTGTGTGTCCTTGTCCTTGTCAAAATGTGCGTGCACACTCATATGCATACATTACAATGTTAAAGAGATACATGTGAATGTGTTTAACGGGTCTGTGAGAGTGGGAAAAGGCATGCATGAGTACGCGCAGCCGTGTGTGTGAGGAAAGGGCTCGAGATGGCTCAGTGCAACTTAGAAAGCGTTGGGGGTGAAGCAAACTTAATCTGAAGATTTCACGCTGCTTTGGAGATTGTTAAAAGTTAGAGGCATCAGCTGCACCTTACGCATGGAAGGTACACAATATCTCCACAACAGGATCGGATCAGTAAGAGCCACAAAGACCCAGATGGGGTCCTCTGCTCATTGAACCACTCATGACTTGAATAAGAATTACTGAAAGACTGATGTCAGCTAGGTTAGGCGATTGTCTTTTTTATAAAAGGAAATGCTTTTTAATCCATCGAGAAAAATGTGCCAGACGCTTCAGTCCTATTAACTTTGATGACTTGTGTATGTATGCCTCGGTGCTTGTGTGTGGGCAATGATACCTTGGTGTATTCTCATTCTGCTCTGTGAAAGCGACTGTTGGTGCTGTGACTGCTGTGTCAAGTGGCTCTCCTGTGTGCAGTCAGATATTCCCACTAATGTGTTTCCTCTTTTTTTCCTCTGCAGGCCCCATTGAGATGCTTGAGAAACAAGTGGAAGAGATGCTTGTTTCATACCCTGATCGACCCTGGTTGACCAGGGAGCGAGGAGCCAGAGCTGAGGCCAAGCATCAACCTTTTCTTGTTTTGTTTTTTTACATAAAGCGCTAATGGCTGTCAGCCACCAAGAGACGAGATCATCTAGACAAATTCATACTTTGACTTTTGAGCACTGAACAACCTCCAGGCACAGTTGTGCCAGAGAATTGTTGCTGCGAAACTTTGGGAAGAGAAAGGGCAGTCACTGTATGTAAAATGAGTTTATAGTTTGTCGAGGTGATATTTTTGTTACGTAGAAATAGATTAGATAGTTAGAATTAAAGATTAGAATGCTGCTGAAACCCTATCATCAAAAGTAAAGAAGCAAGTTTAGATGAGGAGGTACAAGATGGGGTGAAATATTGTCAGCCAGCATTTGATTGATGTCTACGCAGACTTTTGCTCTGTGCGTTCTCAGATAGAAATCAATAGCTCCACTCAACCGATGGAATTTGCCTTTTAAGAATTGTAATTGTTTGTCTGGAGAGCCCGACAGGTCTGCCTGTGAGCAAAACGCTGCTGACTGCAGATAAGGAGAAAATAATATTGTGTGCCATATGCACAATCACAGCATATTTTTGAAAACACTGGTGGATTGAAATGAATGACGATGTGGTCACTGATCTGTGTCCAGACATATTCATTGTACATGAAAATCTATGTGCTCAACTGGTGCCATGCAACCTATGTTTTCTTTCACAATAACATGCAGCGATACAGTATGGTGGCATAGTTACAGCTTTAAAGGATTGAAGAAGTAATAATTTGCATCAAATTTCCTTTGTATACAAATAACATGTACATGTTTGATATCTATATATTTCTGGCATTTTTCTACAGAGACTTTAACATTTAAAGAGATGATATTTTTGATATTGTGTTGGATGACTGAGAGGTATTTTGATGAAAGCTGACATTCCCTCGAGGTACGTGTTTTTCAGCAGGGCATAGCAGGACGAGTTATTTATACATAACGACAGGATAGTGTTTGTATGGATGAACAACAAGTGCTTCAGAATTATCACTTCAAGAAACTTTACAGAATGGGCTGCATTGCAAGACCGGAAATGTAAGGTGGAGAAGATAAATGGCGTAAACCAAATACCTAGTTGTGCTTTATCAAGTGGCATGTTGCTGAATGAATGCATGACTGACTCTTCACTTTGTCCTGCCATCACTGTGTTTTTCTATGCATTTCTGTGGAGAAGCTGTCTGTTGGATGGGTCCAACATGCAGGGTGCTCTGCTCTCCATAATATAGAGATAAGAAGTATTCCCTCTCATTTCCTAAGACGATGTCCATCAGGTTATTTCTGCAGCCACAAAAAAACCTGACAAATGCCCTGGGTTTTACCACTTTGCTTAGGTTTGTGAGTCATTGGTAATGAAATGATAATACCAATAATAACGACATTTGTTCATATAGAACTTAACAAAATCTGAGATTACAAAGTGCTTTAAAAGGACAAAATAAAAAATAAAGAAACAGAGAATAAAAAGGAAGAATCTTAATATATATATACTGTAGTTGAACACATTTTCATAGGTCATTTGAGATCAATAAAAGGGTGAGAAGCGTATGCTGGAGAGCAACAAACATGATTTGATACACACACCCTCTCTCCACATTCAGACCGGAGGCACCGCGCTTGTAAACTCCACCTCTTTGTTCTCACTGGACACAGAGACTGAAATCATGACCAAACTCTGGATCAATCAAGAATCAGTTTTAAAGATGACTGGAATGTCTCGAAAAGCTGTCAATGGTATTTTGTTGTGTTCGTCCACAAACTGTTGGAAAAATAACTTGTGAGAAGTAAACACTTTACACTTAATGTCAATGTGTCTGCGTATATTTTTTGGACTGTAACAATAATTCCAATCACAGAAAGTGTTGATTTGTATGTCTGTTTTCCTTATAATAATCTGTGCTCTTGATCTTGCATTGTTCAGAACTGGGAGTCGAATAGAGGAAATTACTGTAAACCGATTGCCACAGCATCACACTTAATCAAAGTTACCAAAAAGCAGTGTGAGCAAACATTGCAGAAAGAAAAATATATGAAATGGCAGCAGCAGCTGCATCAGTTAATTGAAGATTAGTGTGATGAGATAGCGAGCTGGCGATGCTAAAAGCCATCAGCTGTCTCCAGAAGATATTCTAATGAATTTGTAGAGGCTTGTCATGGTCACACACATTCTAACATAGGCCAAAGCCAGCAGCTCAATGCCTTAAAATGGGGTTACAGGAAGGAGGGGGTTACAGGAGCGGGGCAGTGGTGGCCTAGAGGACAGAGAGGCTGAGTTGAGTCCTTTGGTAAAAAAAACGAATGGTATAGGAAGGTTGTATAGGATGTGTATAGCATTGTGAATCGAATGTTAGTCATTGCTGAGAAAAAAAGCTATGCCTTTATTATTGCCATTCTTGGCGATGTACAATTTTTCCAACGCTTCTTTTCTGAGGTATTTTGCAGGTTTAAGTTTTTTGATTTATAAAAACTATTTTGTTCATGCTGGACAGAAAGAGAGGCTGTCTAAATAACACTAACACTCCAATGAGGTGAGGTTCCCGTGAGGTTAAAGCAGAGCAGTTCTTCTGTCAAACCTATCCAAATTGTTCTAGTAAGCACATCTGTTTTTACAGTACCCTAGTAATGCACTGTGCAGCTTCAATTATTATATCCATTTAATTATGTTTTATGCTCATGTATGTGTGAGTTCTGTGTTTCATCTGGCTGCGAGACACATTTTCCCTTGGTTTAAGTTGAAAGTTGCCATAAGATAACATGGAAAAGGCCTATTCTGCTGTTTTCTAAGTATCTATTCTAAAAGTACTTACTAAAATAAGAAAAAGGTCATTAGCAGACATTCAACTGAGACAATAATTTTTACAACATGTCTTTATATTCTATTCAATTGTTAATAAATTACACTATAATTAATAATATATTATATATAGCTAATAATGTATAATATTGTAGTTGTAGCGTAAGATGCCTCCGTGGTCCACGTATCCATGCAGGTGTAGCGGCAGCCGGTAGCACCCATACAAAGTGCCACCTTTCCAAGGGCAAAGACAGGGTGCGCATGTTTTATGTTACAGCTTATCCGGATAACAACCGTTTCACCGGGACGGCAGGAGAGCTGTGACGCTAATGACGGCCCCGCCCAGTCAAGCTGGCCGCATACAACACAGGCATGTGCCCTCCCTCCCAGTCACATTACAGGGAAGAAAAAGCAGGATAAAAAAGATCGAAGGGAGAGATAAAGGGTGGGAAAAATAAAAAAACAGCGAGGTTATCTTGTCCGACAGGAGGAAGTATCTTCTTCCGCAGGTAATAAAAGAGTAACACTTAGCTAGTTAATATAATACTGTTATAAATTAGGAGTTTAACTTACTGAGCTGTAGCGTAAAGTGCTAGCTAGCGCTCGGCGGTTCGGTTAACTGGAAATGCAGACGCTGAATGCCCATTTGTGTTCCCCCAGGTGGCTAAATGCGTTAAGGTAGACTTGCTTTCAGACAGCAATTATTTATGGTTTTGTGTCCCTCCTGAAGTTGTGTCACGGAAACTGTTACTATAGCCCGTGATGAATTACCGCAAAGTGCTGATGTGTCAAAAGCCCAAACCAGTCAGCCAGCCAGCCAGCCAGGACCGCTTGAGGCTGAATCACTCGTCCAAACGCGATTAGCTCGGGCAGCAGAAGTAGGGGGGAAACAGCTAATGTGTGACATGTTAGCTTCTCACGTCTGGAAAAAAAACTAAACTTGGATGTCGACCTCTTCCTTGAAAAACCAGCAAGACTACAATCTTGCTGGCTGTTGCTGGTGGATGTAACCTGCAGTTTAGTTGTGAACATAAGTGTGTAACGCTTTGTCTTTCCCAGCCCTCGTTTGGAGAGACAGCTGAAAGACAACAGAAGAAGGGAGACGTGTTAAGTTATCAGCTCCAGATGTGATGGCAGGACAGTGGTGGGTGTCAGCCGGATATGAGACAAACACGTAAGTAAAGACGTACTTTAAATGTGCAGTTTATTGACAGCATTGTGTCCCGTTAGATTGTTAAGTAAAGGCAAATGTAAAAGCCACAACACAAACAAAACAGTTGAAGTTACACCCTTGTTCAGCCTTACTTTATCTGAAATGCTTCCTTCTTAACAGATTAACATTGGACTAGTTGTTTACACAGAAGGAATGTCTGAGTCCTAGTTGACAGTTGAACGTGTGATTACATTACACAGCATATAACCCAAGACTTTCTGCCTGCTGTAGAAGTTAGCTGTTTCGTGGTGGCCTACATTTGCAGTGTGTCAAGTCTATGCAGCATTTTCTTTGTATTTTACTATAGGTTTACTTGGCAACACTATGTGCGAGGTTATTACTGTGCACGTGTAAAATAAAAGTGTAGGCTGGCAGGCACCTGCCCTTTAAAGTGCCTGGGAGTACAACACTGAATCAATCTCTTTTTTTTATTTTCGTACTCTGACCTCCTTTTTAACCGACTGTTTGCCTACTAAACAGAAAACATCTCACGTCCTTATTGTATTACCATGTCATTAAACTAAAAGAATACAGTCATGTAGCGCTGAGAGCAGAGATTCTGTGAGTTTAGCACAACTTAAAACAGAGAGAGAGAGAGAGAGCGACTAATAAGCTAAACCTGTTGGTTCAGTGAGTTACTGGAAGGAAACGCTGCAGCCTCCTGTGGGTATCCCTAAATATGGACTACCTCATTGAACCTTGGGAATGACCTCTCTCTTTATGATGTTCTTTAGGTGAATAAACGATCAACCTGAGGGGAGAAGATGAAGCTGAATGAACGCAGCGTGGCGCATTACGCCACCTGTGACTCGCCGCCAGACAAGACAGGCTTCCTGTTCAAAAAGGGCGAGCGCAACACGGCTTATCACCGGCGCTGGTTTGTCCTGAAGGGTAACATGCTCTTCTACTTTGAGGAGCGCGACAGCCGAGAGCCCATCGGCGTCATCGTCCTCGAAGGATGCACCGTGGAGCTGTGCGAGTCAGCCGAGGAGTTCGCCTTCGCCATCAAGTTTGACTGTGCCAAAGCACGGGTGTACAAGATGGCTGCTGAGAACCAAGCGGCCATGGAGTCATGGGTGAAAGCGTTGTCAAGGGCCAGCTTTGACTACATGAGGCTGGTGGTGAAGGAGCTGGAGAGGCAATTGGAGGAGATCCAGGAGGCTGCAGGAGGCGGCTGGGTGGGGGCCGGAGTCGGGGGCCTGCAGGGCAGGCCCAAGCCCCCCAGGCGAAACCAGGTGTCGCGGTCCAAGTCTGGAGCATCCTCTTCATCATCATCTTTGTCTTCCTTATCATCATCCTCATCAGTCCCCTTCTGTGCTCAAAAGAGCCTCCAGGATGAGATGAGGAGAGACGAGGAGTGTTATAAGGAGAATGGAGTTGCGTGGAGTAAACCACCAGTTGCCTTGGCTAACGGCTTTGTTGAGGCAGCGTCTTCCTGTGTGGCCTGGGAAGGCTGCGCAGATTCTGGGAATAACACTGTGATTAGTTATGGGGCTGATGGAGTGAGGGCTCCACCCGTGCCACCCAGGAGAAGAGGAGCATCTCTGGAAAGCCCCGTCTCCCCTGGCACTGTCTGCTTCTCCAAACTCCACGACTGGTACGGCAGAGAGGTGGAAGAACTGAGAGTGAAGTGGCTGCAGAGTCAGTAAACTAATGTAGGTGGATGAGCTCTATTTCCTCAGTTTGATCATTCCTTCCTGAGCATTCTGATCCTTCATGTTAAGCCCTTCTGAACTCAAGAGAAAGAGTAGAAAATACTTTCAGTTTTATTATCAGTAAAAAGAAAAAGACAAATAAAAATTTAAGATTTAGTCCAGAACTTGTCTGGCACAGAGGAATCAATCTTAAACGTGAACACTATCCATTGTACATTCCAAGACATTTTAAAACACAAAATATGCTCTTTCCACAGTTTTGTCATTTGCCACTTTTAACAACTAAAAATGTTAAAAGTTCAGCAGTTAAAAATCATCAGTTTTTCTTAAAAGATGCAAAGAGTTTGGCCTTGTGCCGTTTTGTTATTATATTGCCAATGTTCAAGTGTCCAAATATACTTGTAGAATTGTTTTGGGGTCCGTTTTCTTTAAAGCTGAAGGAACCTTGATCTAAAATCCTGTTTTTCTGTACGTATACATGCAAACTTGCTGTGCTAAGCATGTGAAAAATACCAAAACATAACAAATAACCGCTAAAATCACCACAGTTTAAACTTTGTCTGATGGAAGGAAAAAGCCCAGGATAGAAATGAAAATGAAATAAAGATGGTCACATAAATAACAATCTAAAGATGCTGCATAAGACATATCCATGTGTATCAGGTTGCTATAGTGACACTTTAACCAGCGCATACAGGAAATCCTGCAGCTGATGTCCGACCTTTCCCCACTTGATGGGGGAACAAAATTTTACGACTAAGCATTTAAGGGTAGGAAATAAAGATGATAAAATAAAGAGGTACAGCTGAGGACAGTTTTACAATATCTAATGGGCAGGGCAGCATTTTGAGTTTCCTCCAACTTCAGACCACTTTAACTGTTAAGATCACTTTAATATAATTTGTAGAGAAACGAGGATACTCTCAGGATAAGAGGTGGGGGGGGGCTAGTCCTGAATTCTCCTCCACACTCCCACCGGGGCACGTCTCACCCCAGAGGCCTCGTGGTTGCTAAGGTCAGAGCATCCTCTTGACAGTCACTGGGGACCGCGGCGGGAGCTGGATGTCTCGCTCAGAGCAACACACTGGTATTTTTAGCCGTTGTTAGCCGGCGGCCAGATGATGCTGTGTCATAAGAATGCTTGTCATTTACTTCTCTTTTGACTCTTGTATTTCATAAAAGGAGACTGTTTATACTTGAACTTACAGGACGTAACATTTGTCGTTGTAGTTCTCTGATCATTTCCTGCTATACAATCAAATCATCTTAATTTGAATATACTGTTGGTTTGTTGCGGCTGATTAACCTGAATGTTACTGAGTGTAACTAGGCCTATACTGTATGTGAACATCTAACCTCTTGGCTTGTATAGAAATATTAACAATGCCATACTGGAAATTAAATGGGCCTTTTTAAAACGATTGCTCATACCGTATTTCTATATTCATTCACATAGCCATTTACATTTATGTTTTAAATGTGCCTTATGTTATCATTATAACACCATTAGTGCACTTGCAACCATTTCCATAGGACTACGGTGATCTTTTTTTTGTTGCTGTACTGCTGTTACTCTTTCTTGCTTTCTTTCTTGTCAAAACGTACAATCACGTTTTGGTGATGGCTCAGTTCTTTCAGACAACACTATCATTACGGTTATACACTTGGCTTGTACAGATATGACAATGTGGGAAGGAGCGGTACAGTGTGAATTGTGTGCAGCATCGAGGTGGTATGCTAAGTATTATCTCACATTATTGTTGTAGTGCCAATTTTATTAACTCCAGAAGAGCGTTACTGTAATTACAGATGACAATAATATTTTAAGTAATTTGTGAATGTGCCAAATTAACCTTATAAATGATAATGGCATCTGGCTTTTATTTTGAAATGCTAAATGAAGAATGTAACGTAAATGCAGAATAATATTTTTTTTTCTTCCACGATTGTAATTTTTCGGTTTATTATTTAAAATAACCAGTAATATTTAACACATTGTCCTGATATGATACCCGGAAAGTATGATTTTTAGCCAATAATGTTATGTAAACCACTCAATAATAAACAGTGTTAATTATGTTATGTTGTGAACAGTTGATTTTTCTGTGATCACAAAATCGGTTGATCTGAGTACTTGAGGTGAAGTTTTACTTCTAACAAAGTTGCAGCATGACATGTTTTAGTCATCAGTATGGCTGATTTAGACATTAGATGTTTTCTCCTTTTCTTTATTCTTTTAGAGACAAGTAGTATAGTATGATGGGTCCCCTGAATTCATGCAAGGCCTGGGCTGGCGCTTATGAAACAGCACACACACATTCTTGGAGCTATTCAACCTATCGCTCACTAGGTGTCGCTGTGCAACAACGTTAAACAGTCTTTTTAACGAGTAGCCTACTTTACACCTGGCGGGACAGGTGAATGTACTGTGCTGACGGCAATTAACCGTCTGGCGACAAAATCCAGCAGGACTTTTTCCATAGAAGAAAAATGTATATATTTTATAAAGTCATCCCGGATAGACTGTGCTTTAATCTTCCCTGTTGTTCTTAAGTAGTAAGCATTTGGTAAACCGTCGTTGTCATCAATTGAAATAACATATAAGGATGTATGTGACGCTTTAGGTCGTCTCCTTGCACGATAGGTTAGTATAGTGTATTCAGATGCACTGGAAGCAAACTGTGTCATACCCCTGCAGAGAAAATGCTCCTTTTAACCCGCGTTTGTTCTGTTACGCTCCATCAATTAAAAAAAAAAAGTTTTGGTTATATCATACGAATAATGTAGGATATGACACCATAGAAATAACTGTTAAATCAGTGACAGACGTCCATAGATTAAAGTTAATAAACTAAATGTACAGTATCTGAGAACACGTCTTCAAAGTTCTTGCATTGTGCACATACCGTACTTAACCGACGGGCTGCTGACTGCAGACATCACGAAACTTCAGAGAAAGCTACTTCCTGTATGGTAATTTCAACATAAAAGTACACGTTAAAGTATTGACCTATTACTCGAGCCGTTATACAGTTATACTGTACATAAAATAGAGATTTGTATTGCCTTAACATTGACAGAGCCCTTTTAAAGAGTACTTTATGCTTTAAGTACATTTTGCATTAGCATACCTTCAAGTAACATTTTGAATGCTTTCACTTTTAATGAATTTGTTTTAGAAAGGATAACGATTAAATACAATACATAAATTGTTATGATTATCTTCTGCACTGGCCAAAATTACAGCCATGCTGATATTCAGATTAACATCAATCACTCTCCTGTGATATTGCTTAGTTAATGTAGTGATTGTAATCCACGGAGGGACAGCAAACCAGAGAGAACAAACACAGCATTGTGGTACGGCTACTTTTACCTAAGTAAAATATGTAATATGTCCTATGCCAGTGTCAATTGACCCGGGGTCGTTTGTGCCAAGCTCCTCCCCCAGGTTACCGGTGCCTCTTCGCGCGGGCCGGTATGCGTCTCTTATTTTGAAAAACCAGAGTCGGAAGCGACATTATGAGTTTCCTCCGACTTGACATAGCTGGACCGCGGCACATTTTTTTGACAGCGGAAATGAGGAGTCGCCACTTTTTTTTCCGCGTCAAGTTCGTGGCTGAAAGTTTTCTTTCCTCTTTTTTTTTCTTTTTCGGTGGAGTGAACCGTCGTGTGCACTCACAATGAGAGAGAAAGCGACGGGCTTTTTAGCACGCAGCTTCTCCTCTGATGTCCAGTTTCTGTTGCTCCCCGACGACGTCGTTTTGAGTTACTTTAGATGCTTCTCAGCACATTTCCGTTATGCGAAGTCCAACTTGTCGTCGTGCTGCGGTGGGTGCCCATCCGAGATAACGGAGAACGTGAGTATGTTGTGAACTCCTGTCAGCTTTTGTTGCCTTATCCTCTTAAAGTACTTTTAACTTCACTAAACCCTTAATTTAACCACATGGGGGGGGGGACAATCTCTAAATGACGAACCGCAGCAGTAATGCGGACATAACTTCCGTCCAAAATAATTTTTTTTCTCCAGTAATACTCGTCGAAAAATGTGCTCGTGTGCAATTTAAAGGGCTCTGCTTCTTTCTGGCTCAGGGCCGGTGGTGCTTGCGCAGATTTCTTTGCCCCAAAAGTTAAGTTTTGCTATTAAAAATATTGTACCGTCTTGGATTTTCTATCTTTGAGCCTCTTGGTGTCACCTTTACGACGACCGTTGGCACAAAAGATGTACACATCACGTGCTATGTGTAGTAAGTTGTTTAACTGTATGTGGATTTCGGTGGCATTTTCAACAATATTTGGCGCAAATCTATCAGTGGTGGTCGCCATGGTGATGTCACAATATGAAACCTGTCGTGACTTATTGGAAATACATGTTAATGGGCCAAACGTGGAGCCAAAAATGCAACAAAAAAGACACCTAACTGTCCACAATTTCCCCCCATAAATAACCAACACATTTAATACGGTGGGTTCTTGAAATGTGAACGTTGTTGTTTGCGACAGACGTTATTTTATTGTGCGTTGCTCGAGCGTGAGTGTGCGCGTGCTCAGGTTCAGTGGTCACCCCTCCTGACTGCTGGATGGAGAACAGGAACAAAGTGGAGAGCAGCCACTTGGCTTCCCAATCCACTGTTCTGTAGCAGTAAATCAAAACAGTAATTTTGGCGTGTTTGTATTTTGGTGAGGATTCACTTCTATTCATAGCCCATCTCCCGTGTGTGTGTGTGTGTGTGTGTGTGTGTAAATACAGGTTTGTGTACAGGAGGATATACCTTCAAAATAAAAGGTGCCCTCTCTCTGTCTGTTTGCTTAGAAACTTCGAGGCCACAGGTGTGTATTGTTGGTGGTTCCCAAA
This sequence comes from Nannoperca obscura, assembly GCA_036024295.1. Lineage (NCBI taxonomy): Eukaryota > Metazoa > Chordata > Actinopteri > Centrarchiformes > Percichthyidae > Nannoperca > Nannoperca obscura. Next base: position 1,291 of record JAVQJL010008682.1, on the reverse strand, counting down.
CTTTTTTTGACCAAAGTATTAGAATAACAGTTGGTAGGAGTGGCACATATGAATAAAGTCCTAAAATCCTTTGATGCGGTGTTGGAAAGAAATGAAATACATTTGTTTTCATGCCACTTAATACTTATACTGCAGTACATTTCAGAGGGAAATATTGTACATTTTACCTCACAAAAAATATTTGCTAGGTACTTTTGCAGATTAAGATTTTAAATTCAAAATGTAAACTATGCATTGCTATAGACCAAACCATGCAACAGTACATACAGTAGTTAAAATTAGCCCCATCTCAGCCAGCTACAACATTAAAATGATGCTTGCAAATAATGTGATATTTATGTATGTGTGTATGACAGTATCACATACTAAAATGGGCTATTCTGCATCATTAGTACTTTGACTTTTGAAACCTTAAGTCAAATTGTGAATACAATACTTGTAACTGAGTATTATCACACTGTTGTATTACTTCTTTTTCTTAAGGGATTGAGTACTTCTTCCAGTACTGCCTTTACATTACAATATCGACACACAGTGTCTACCAAAGGTAAAATAAATACTTGGGAGAGCTTTGTCCACCTGCCAGCCCGTTTCCATCACAATAATCCAACAGGCCTAAATTTAACTCGGAGAGACGGAGAATTATCAATTTATGAGCTCACCAGCTAAAATAGCATGAGTCCAGTGTTAGCGGTCTGACTGACACGGCTAACCGTTGGATGAGCTGTGGTTTGGCAACACAGGCAGTTGACAAAAAAGCAGCATCTTTAGTGCCCCAGCTATCAGTTGTTTGGGCAGGTGAGCATACAATGGTGTACTGTTTATTTGACTGTCACACCTGGCTGCCTTCTGTTGGAATTTTACAAGACCGCTAGGAGCAAAAACATTGGTAAAATGTGTCAAAATATACATGGGCATGCGGTATTAAACTTGGGTGTGCCATACATGTATTGTGATATAGTACAGTATTTGCAAAAATCAGTTGATTAACTATTTATAGATAAAATGATCAAGAATGCCTGTTCTGTTTCAGCAAGTGAAGTGGCTACAAATCGTCTAAAAGTCTAACGTTGCCATAAAGAAATTCTGCACTTTGTTTTGCAACATCACCCAGAAATATTAAAGGGATACCCGCGATAGTTGATACATTTACAGCGTCTCCTTGCATCATATCGTATATACACTACCGTTCAAAAGTTTGGGGTCACATTGAAATGTCCTTATTTTTGAAGGAAAAGCACTGTACTTTTCAATGAAGATGACTTTAAACTAGTCTTAACTTTAAAGAAAT